>CM033745.1:19758840-19946038 GCA_019671005.1 Hibiscus mutabilis
GTATGAATAAGACCACATTTATAACTCTGTGGGGAATCTTTTGCTACAAAGTCATGCCTTTTGGCCTCAAGAATATAGGGGCAATATATCAACGAGCCATGGTAAATGTATTCCATGATATGATGCACAAAGAGATAGAAGTTTACGTTGATGATATGATTTCCAAATCCCGTTTAGAAGAACACATAGAGAATCTGGAAAAACTTTTTAAAAGGTTGAAAAAGTTTCAGTTAAAACTCAACCTGACCAAATGCACCTGTTGCGCGTAATAAGTGCTACGCAAATGTGCAAGTATACACGTCGCAAGTTATAGTATAAAAGATATCATCTCCACAGGGATTGGTGCCACTTCAAGAATCTAGTCTCTTGCACTGTAAAAAGTAAAAACACAAGTAAAGGATTATAGAAGTTTTACTAATAACTAATCTAGAAAGCAATTAAGTAAATGAAAAGATGAGATCAAATGAGAGAGAGATAGGCCAGGTTATCGTGAGTTGAGGTGTGATAGCCGATTGGATCGTTTTGGTAAAAGAGTGCACGGGCAACTCAGTTGCCGTGGCAACTTGCACAACGGGGTTGCCTTGGCAACTAATCGATGGTTGCCCTGGGTAACTAGTTGGGCAACTACTTGGGCGTCTGGGCAGCAACCTTCAAGGTTCGGCAGAGCGTTCTTCAATGGTTTCTTCTTATCCCTAAGTCGAAACTCTAGCTACTTGTGCATGCCTTGATAATACATCCCTGCGTGAATCAAGGGTGAACAACAACCAATCTTGCGCTCCTCTTAGCCGTTGAAATCCTTAACTTATTCCTAAGCCGGATTAATCTTCACCATCAATAGATTGAATAAAGATCATATTCATTCGTTTCTTGAATCTAACTCTCCCGATATTAGATAAATAGATGAAATCACGAGATCCTCTCCCAATTCACTCGCAAACAATAATAAGAACCAAAAATGAATAAACCTTGAAATAGAAAAGTGCAAACTCTTATTACCTAAACAAAAACCAATAGTTTCTCACAACCACAAAACACAATAACCATAGCCAAGTAGATTTAGTTCATGGCTAGGTTCCAAAGAAATACAAGATAAACAATCCCTAGCATTAACCCAATCGAACAAGGAAGAAAAGATGAAGCTTGTCGAAAATCCCTTGCCCTAGATGCTTGTCGAAAATTCTCTCCTCTTGCTTTCTCCCTTGAGCTTGTCGAAATTTCCCCTATTGCTCTCTCTTTGGATTGTCGAAATCTCCTTGCTATTTATAGGGCTAGGCCAAAGTCCTTCTTTGAGGAGGAGTTTGAGTTGGAATTAAATTATCTTTAAAGAATATAATTCTTTATTATAATTGTATTCCTACTAGAACTTCTCCTATCTTCTTGGAATCTAATTCTTCTTTAATCTCTGCATGGAAATCAAATTCCTTTGGGTTTGGGCTTTTCTCCACGTCATCTTGGGCTTGTATAGTCATTAATTTCGACATCCATATTGCGTTTTCTCTTTGTCAACAATTGCCATGGCAACTGGCTCGGCGTCTCCTTCATGCATTGCCCTGGCAACTAGCTCGGCATTGCTTTGGCAAGTGATCCTGCACATACACACACAAAGCACACCAAAGCAGCATCTTTTCCACAAAAACTACCAAGTTATGTAATCAAGCTCAACGATGGAAGGAAACATGGATTAATGCATGAATGGCTAACTATGCAACTAATATGAGCCTAAGTCTAACAATAATATGAGTAAAAAGGGTAAGAAAAATAGTACTTTTGAACACTTATCACACCCCCAAACTCGAACTATTGCTTGCTCTCAAGCAATGCAAACTCATAATGACACGCCAAGACTTCAATTTTCACAAACTTAGCTTTGAACTTGATTTCAATTCTTCGAACCGGGCACAAAGTATGATTGGCTTTTTATTTTTCGAAAAACTGAAGAGTTACTCGGAATCAAACTATAATGCTTGTGAGTGTGTGCGGAGTTGTGTGCAAGTTGATTTTTCGGATCCTATGCAAACAATAGGTTTTCAAATTACTTTATTGGGTTCTTTTTAACATGTTTTAACTAGAGCAGTTTTGGGCACCTCTAGTGTTTTGTTTTTAGTTTTATTAAGTTAATTTAATCGACTAGAGCGGTTTCGGGCACCTCTAGTAAATTTTTTTAACACATCCTAGATTCAGTTTTCGGGCACCTCTAGTGATCAATTTTTTAGCACATGCTAGAGCCAATTTGGGCACCTCTAGCATTCATCCAATTTTATTCTAATCCCCAATTTGTTAATTATCAACCTAAGTTCACTAGAATTCCTTAAATCAATCAAACCACAACAGTGTTTCATCAAAATTAACATCATAGTAAAATTCTAAGTTTTTCCATGGTTATCCTAGAATAAAAATTCTATCAATTAAGTGCATTGGCAAAGTCATCATCGAATATTCATCAAATCTAAGCAATTCTTGTTCCAATTAAAGGCATGTCAAGCAATTTATGTATCCTAAATGTAATACTTAAGATGAATGTAACTAAACAAGGTAACTACTAATAACAATCCCCCCCAAACTCGAGTGAGGCATTGTCCTCAATGCATGCATAAAATAACGAGAAAAATAAAAATAAAAAATAAAAATGCATACGAGGACTTACTCCGAGAGTTCGTCATCGTAGATGATTAGTTTCCTTTTGGTCGGTGTCTTGATTCTCTTGCTTGAACGCGATGGTTGTTTTCTTAGGAGTTGATTCGGGCATAGGTGCTTTACCTTTGGCTTTTTGCAGTGGTTGCGGGATGTCTTTAGCTTTGGTTGCCGTGGCATCTTTGGAGCTGGTTGTCGTGGCGTCATCTTTTGCGGTTGCCGTGGCGATCGCTTCATTGGTTCTTGCGGGACAAGGATCTCGGCGGTAAATTTCCTTAGCATAGTAGTTGTGAGTCTTGTTGTGAAAAACAAAGGAAACCTGAAAACTAAAGATAATAAAAAAATAAAATATCTTCTAAAAAGAATGAAAATAAAAGAAAAAGAAAATATTGAAAGGAGAGCATGCTCATGCATCTCCTAAGTTGACCACTTCCTTATTACGTTCCACATGGGCACCATTGTAGTGCTTCAATCTTTGTCCATTAACTTTGAATTCATGGTTGTCGAGATGGACTTGATTATCACAAGCACCATGGGAGAATGGTTTGACGATTTCGAATGGTCCTGACCATCTTGATTTCAGCTTTCCCGGGAAAAGTTTTAGCCGAGAATTGAATAAGAGAACTAGTTTCCCTGGCGTGAATTGCAGTGGCAATAGTTTCTTGTCGTGCCATCGCTTTGTTTTCTCCTTGTAGATTCGTGCATTGTTATAGGCGAGTGCACGAAATTCTTCCATCTCTTTGAGATCCATCAAACGCTTTTGTCCGGCACTTTCCCAATCCATATTCACGGTCTTGATTGCCCAATATGCCTTATGCTCGATTTCCACCGGTAGATGACATGTTTTGCCATAGACAAGTCGGAAGGTGGACATACCTAAGGGTGTTTTGAATGCAGTGCGATATGCCCAAAGTGCGTCATCTAGTCTTAATGACCAATCCTTCGTTGAGGGATTTACAACTTTCTCGAGTATTCCCTTCGACTCCCGGTTGGAAATTTCTGCTTGCCCGTTGGTTTGTGGGTGATATGCCATGGCGATCTTGTGTGATATGCCGAAGCGTTGCAATATCTTGGCAATTAGTCTGTTGTCAAAATGCTTGCCTTTGTCGTTGATAATTGCTATCGGCATCCCAAACCGTGTAAATATATTTTTCTGCAGGAATCGTTGCACGGTCTTGGAATCGTTGTTGGGAACTGCAGCTGCCTCAACCCATTTAGACACGTAGTCGACGACAAGTAGAATGTAGAGGTTGCCGAATGAAGATGGGAAAGGTCCCATAAAATCGATCCCCCATACATCGAACAATTCCACCTCAATGATGTTCTGGAGTGGCATCTCATGTCGTCTAGAGATATTGCCCGTCCTCTGGCAACGATCACATTGCTTGTAAAAGTCTTGGGAATCTTTGTACAATGTTGGCCAATACAACCCGGATTGCAAAACTTTGGCCGCGGTACGAGTTCCTCCAAAATGTCCTCCATAGGGTGAAGAATGGCATTGCCGGAGTACATTCTGTTGCTTTCTTCTTGTGGGACACATCGGCGTATAACCTGATCGCACATTGTTTAAACAAAAGAGGCTCGTCCCAAAAAAAAGTAATGCTTAGCATCATGGCGGAACCGCTTCTTCCCTTGGTGAGTAATGCCATAAGGAAAAATACCACAAACAAGGAAGTTAACTAAATCCGCGTACCAGGGTATTGCCGAGGTATGTGCTGCCATGGCGACTGCTCCCAAAATTGCCGAGGCGTGCGTGTCAAAGGCTGCTGCGGCATCGAGAGTTGCCGAGGCGTGTGCATCCATGGTTGCCGAGGCATCGTGGGTTGCCGAGGTGTCAAGGGTTGCCGAGGCATCGAGGGTTGCCGAGGCGTCTAGGGTTGCTGAGGCGTCGAGGGTTGCCGATGCAACTAAAAGTTGTTCATCCGGGAATGCATCGCATATCTCTAGATCTGCGTCCTCCTCCTTATTGTGTTCCAAACGTGATAAGTGATCGGCCACTTGATTTTCTGTTCCTTTCCTGTCCTTAATCTCAATATCAAATTCTTGTAGAAGTAATATCCAACGAATCAAACGAGGTTTAGCATCCTTTTTAGCAAATAAGTATTTGATTGCCGAATGGTCCGTATGAACAATTACCTTTGTACCAATTAAATAGGATCAGAACTTGTCAAATGCGAAAACTACAGCTAGTAACTCTTTCTCCGTTGTTGTGTAATTCACTTGAGCGCTATTAAGAGTTTTACTAGCATAGTATATCACATGGAAGGTCTTACCTGTGCGTTGGCCTAGGACTGCTCCTACCGCGAAATCGCTTGCATCACACATGAGCTCAAAAGGTAGCGTCAACTGGGTGGAACGACAATGGGTGCCGAGGCAAGCTTTTTTTTAGGGTTTCGAATGCTTGGGTGCAAGAATCATCAAAATTGATGACTTTATCCTGTTCAAGCAGATTACACAAGGGTTTAGTGATTTTAGAAAAATTATGAATGAACCTCCTGTAAAAACTCGCATGTCCAGAAAACTTCAATTCCTTTAACCGAACTTGGTGGGGGTAATCTCTCGATCACGTCCACCTTGGCTTTGTCTACTTCAATTCCCTTGGATGAAATCTTGTGGCGAGCCCTTTGCTCCTTCATATACCATAAAATGGCATTTCTCCCAATTGAGGACTAAATCCGTTTCTTCGCATCTTGCTAAACACTCTCTAAATTGCCGAGACACCGTCGAAGTCATTACCAAAAACTGAAAAATCATCCATGAAGATCTCAAGGAAGTCTTCGACCATGTCCGAAAAAGAGTGCCATCATGCATCTTTGGAAGGTTGCCGAGGCGTTACACAATCGAACGGCATCCTTCGGAAGGCATAAGTACCGTATGGGCATGTGAAGGTTGTCTTTTCTTGATCTTACGGTGCTATGGCAATCTGATTGTAACTTTGAATAACCATCAAGAAAACAATAAAAGGGTTTACCTGCAAGACGGTCAAGCATTTGATCAATAAAGGGTAATGGGAAGTGATCTTTCCTAGTGGCTTTGTTTAGCTTTCGATAGTCCATACAAACCCTCCAACCGTCACATGATCTGGTTGGGATAAGTTCATTATTTTCATTGCTTACCACTATTATACCTCCCTTTTTCGGTACACATTGTACCGAACTTACCCACGTACTATCGGAGATAGGGTATATAATGTCGGCGTCAAGCCACTTGATGATTTCTTTCATTACAACCCCTTTCATGGCATGATTCAGTCTCCTCTGGGCCTCAATTGAAGGTTTGTGATCATCTTCCAACAAGATCTTGTGCATGCATACTGCCGGGCTAATTCCCTTCAAGTCGGCAATTGTCCACCCTATTGCCTTTTTGTATAGCTTCAACATCTTGATCAGCTTCTTTTCCTGCTCAGGCTGTAACTTAGAAGAAATAATTACAGGCAATGTATTATCGGTCCCTAAGTATACATATTATCGGTCCCTGAGTAGTCCAGTGGTTCAAAGTATGTACCTGGTCGATTGACTAGCCAATTTGCATCTTCTGGTTGTTCCTCATCGACCGGTTCTTCATACTCCTCATGTTCCTCTTGATCGGCAATGTAGTTGCCGAGGCAACTAAATTCCTCATCGAAGTTAAACTCTGCCGTGGCATGAAGAAGTTGGCATTCTTCTTGATCATCGGCATGCCTTAGTGTTTGGAACACATTTAGTTTAACTTGCTGGTCATTCACCCTCATTGTGAGTTCTCCCTTTTCAACATCAATCAAGGTTCTCCCTGTTGCTAGGAATGGTCTCCCGAGAATGATGGGTGCATGCTCATCTGCTTCACAATCCAAAACAATAAGGTCAGCGGGAAAAATAAATTTATCAACTTTTACCAGTATGTCCTCGATTTTTCCCTCTGGATGCACATAGGATCTGTCGGCTAGCTGCAACATAACTGTTGTAGGTCTTGCCTTCCCGATTCCTAGTTTCTGGAAAACCAATTTAGGCATCAAGTTTATGCTAGCCCCAAGGTCGCATAATGCTTTCCCGACATAGTGATTTCCAATGGAACAGGGTATTGTGAAACTTCCGGGATCCTTCAACTTAGGTGGCATACGATTGTGCAACATTGCCATGCATCCCTCTGTTGCGGCAACTGTTTCAAACTCTCATAGCCTTGTTCTCTTGGACACAATGTCTTTAAGAAACTTGGCATAGTTTGGCATTTGTTCAATTGCTTCCACCAGTGGCAAGTTGATGTGGACTTGCTTTAGGATATCAAGAAACTTCTTGAATTGGTATTCTTGCTTTTTTCACTTCAACCTTTGTGGGAATGGTGGTGGAAGTCGGATATCTTCGATCCTTTTATTGGTTTGAAACCTGATTGACGGCATTGCCGGGACATTTGGAGTTGCCGAGGCATTATCAACTGGGGTTGCCGAGGCATGCTTATCGTCGGTTGCCGAGGCATCTTTATCGTCGGTTGCCGAGGCATGCTTATTGCCGGTTGCCACGACAATTCTTGGTTTAGCATCTGAGGCTTTGCCGCTAGGTTCGTCCTAATCTTTTTGTGGAGTTTTGTTTGACGAGCGGGTTTGAACCTCTCTAAGTTGTTGGCCACTTCTAGTGGTGATCGCCTTACATTGCTCATGGCCAGTTCCTCTTGCGACTTCAGTATCGCTAGGTAAACCTCCTTGTGGTCTAGTATTCAGATTTTGAGCAAACTGTCCGACTTGATTTTCCAATGATTTGATTGCCGCCTCTTGGTTTTGCAATCTCATCTCGGTCCTGTTAATAAAAGCATCAGTTCTTTTTATGAAATTACTATTCTCAGCCATATAAGATTCAGTTTTCATCATAAAAGCATTTAGAGAATTTTCCAAAGAACTAGATGTTGTCGGTTGTTGCTGCGGCATCTGTTGCCGTGGCATATTCTGCTGGAATCCCGATGCTTGTGCATTCTGATTGTTCTGGTTTAGAGCATTGTTGGGATTACTCCATGAAAAATTCGGGTGCTTCTTCCAAGCTGGATTGTATGTATTGGACATCACATTATTACTCCGATTGTAGTTCCCCACATAGAAGCTGGATTTCGGATTTTGCATACATTCAGAAGAATTATGGTTATCACCACATAACTCACAAAAAGAATCCATTACCTTGACTTCATGTGTGTTGTTTGGTTTTTGCATGTTCTGGACCATCTTGGTTAAAACGACCAATTGTGCCGAAATTGAATCTGATGATCCTAGTTCATGTATTGTGCTTGGCGTCTAACTCCTCCTCTTCTAGTAGATGGGAATTGATAGTCATTCTTGGCCAGCCTGTTTAAAATTTGCATCGCTTCCTCCGGCGACTTATCTAGGAGTATGCCGTTTGCCGAGGCATCTAGCATCATCCTTGTTGGTGTATTCACGGCGTTGTAAAACATTGTTCTTGAGTCCACACCGGGAATCCGTGTAGAGGGCATTTATGTAGAAGTTCTCTATATCGCTCCCAAGCCTCGTACATGGATTCATCATCTACCTGCCAAAAAGAAGTAATGTCGTTATGAAGCTTATCAGTCAAATTTGTAGGATTAAATCTAGCAAGGAAATCACGACAAAGATCAGTCCAAGATGCTATGGATCCGGCAGGAATGCTATTCAACCATGCTTTCGCCCTATCCCTCAGTGAATAGGGGAATAATCTTAATCGTAGGACATCGGGGGTGACTCCGTGTATCTTGAACGAGTTGCAAATCTCGAGGAAAGATTTCAGATGTTGTCGTGCATCTTGATTCTTTGAGCCGCCAAATTGACCTATTGTGTTGATCATATTAAACATTACCGGTTTCAACTCAAAGTGGTCGGCTTCAATTTCAGGTGCGACAACTCTCGGGTTAAGTCCATCAAGATCTTCTTCAAGATAGTCTCGAATAGTTCATTTCGTGCAAGAATCACTCCTCCTCCGCTCGAACATCTTGATTCATATTGCCGTCTTGATTTGCCATTGCTTCTCTTATCCTTCGTCTATGTCTTTGTAAGGTTCGTTCAATTTCGGATCAAAGGGATATTACGGTGAAGTCGGTCTCGCCCTGGTCATATACCAATGCAAAACCAAAGTTTGTTAGCCCTTTGAATTTTAAACAAGAAAAATAAAAAGAAAGTGCAAGAAAATAAAAACAAAGTCGCTATTGCCAATCCCCGGCAACGGCGCCAAAAAACTTGTTGCGCGTAATAAGTGCTACGCAAATGTGCAAGTATACACGTCGCAAGTTATAGTATAAAAGATATCGTCTCCACAGGGATTGGTGCCACTTCAAGAATCTAGTCTCTTGCACTGTAAAAAGTAAAAACACAAGTAAAGGATTATAGAAGTTTTACTAATAACTAATCTAGAAAGCAATTAAGTAAATGAAAAGATGAGATCAAATGAGAAAGAGATAGGCCAGGTTATCGTGAGTTGAGGTGTGATAGCCGATTGGATCGTTTTGGTAAAAAAGAGTGCATTGCAACTTGCACAACGGGGTTGCCTTGGCAACTAATCGATGGTTGCCTGGGCAACTAGTTGGGAAACTACTTGGGCGTCTGGGCAGCAACCTTCAAGGTTCGGCAGAGCGTTCTTCAATGGTTTCTTCTTATCCCTAAGTCGAAACTCTAGCTACTTGTGCATGCCTTGATAATACATCCCTGCGTGAATCAAGGGTGAACAACAACCAATCTTGCGCTCCTCTTAGCCGTTGAAATCCTTAACTTATTCCTAAGCCGGATTAATCTTCACCATCAATAGATTGAATAAAGATCATATTCATTCGTTTCTTGAATCTAACTCTCCCGATATTAGATAAATAGATGAAATCACGAGATCCTCTCCCAATTCACTCGCAAACAATAATAAGAACCAAGAATGAATAAACCTTGAAATAGAAAAGTGCAAACTCTTATTACTTAAACAAAAACCAATAGTTTCTCACAACCACAAAACACAATAACCATAGCCAAGTAGATTTACTTCATGGCTAGGTTCCAAAGAAATACAAGATAAACAATCCCTAGCATGAACCCAATCGAACAAGGAAGAAAAGATGAAGCTTGTCGAAAATCCCTTGCCCTAGATGCTTGTCGAAATTCTCTCCTCTTGCTTTCTCCCTTGGACTTGTCGAAATTTCCCCTATTGCTCTCTCTTTGGATTGTCGAAATCTCATTGCTATTTATAGGGCTAGGCCAAAGTCCTTCTTTGAGGAGGAGTTTGAGTTGGAATTAAATTATCTTTAAATAATATAATTCTTTATTATAATTGTATTCCTACTAGAACTTCTCCTATCTTCTTGGAATTTAATTCTTCTTTAATCTCTGCATGGAAATCAAATTCCTTTGGGTTTGGGCTTTGCTCCACGTCATCTTGGGCTTGTATAGTCATTAATTTCGACATCCCTATTGCATTTTCTCTTTGTCGACAATTGTCATGGCAACTGGCTCGGCTCTCCTTCATGCATTGCCCTGGCAACTAGCTTGGCATATCCTTCATGCATTGCCCTGGCAACTAGCTCGGCATTGCTTTGGCAAGTGATCCTGCACATACACACACAAAGCACACCAAAGCAGCATCTTTTCCACAAAAATTACCAAGTTATGTAATCAAGCTCAACGATGGAAGGAAACATGGATTAATGCATGAATGGCTAACTATGCAACTAATATGAGCCTAAGTCTAACAATAATATGAGTAAAAAGGGTAAGAAAAATAGTTCTTTTGAACACTTAACAACACTTTTGGAGTTCGGTCGAGAAAATTATTGGGGTTCATTGTAAGTGAAAGAGGAATTGAGATTGACCCGGATAAAGTCAAAGCAATTCAGGAACTCCCACCACCTCAAACGCAAAAAGAGGTTCGAGGATTCCTTGGAAGGTTAAATTACATTACTCGTTTCATCTCCCAGTTAACAGAGAAATACAGTCCTATATTTAGGCTACCTCGAAAGAATAACCCAGGGACATGGAATGAAGAGTGCCGAGCTACGCTAGAGGAAATCAAGAAGCAGCTGACAAATCCCCCTATTCCAGTACCACCCGTTCCAGAGAAACCCCTGATTCTATACTTAACTATCCATGAAGATTCGATGGGATGTGTATTAGGACCGCATGACAAGACGAGAAGAAAAGAAAGAAAATCTACTACTCGAGTAAGAAATTCACAAATTGTGAAACCATATATTCCTCAATCGAGAAATTGTGTTGTGCCTTAGTATGGGTGGCAAAGAGGCTAAGACAGTACATGCTATTCCATACCACATGGTTAATATCAAAGTTAGATCTTCTGAAGTTCATGATGGAAGCTCCCCCTTTATTAGGAAAAATGGCCCATTGGCAAATGTTACTATTAGAATTCGACATTCAGTATGTAAGCCAAAAAGCTATAAAGGGGAGTGCGATAGCAGATTCCTTGGCAAGTCGTGCCCGCGAAGACTATGAGGCATTAAACTTCAACTTCCCAGATGAAGACCTGATGTGTATTTTGACTGAAGAAAATGATGACTCAGAAGAATCTTGGATAATGAATTTTGACGGTGCTGCAAACGCTTTAGGACGAGGTATTGGGGCAATCTTGGTTTTGCCAGAAGGAAACCATTACTCATTCACAAGCAGACTGGAATTTTTCTGCACCAACAACATGGCTGAATACGAGGCTTGTATACTCGGTCTACGAGCAGCCATTGAAAAGAAAATTAAAATCTTAAGAGTCTTTGGTGATTCAACACTAGTCATCTATCAGATTCGAACAGAGTGGGAAATAAAAGACACAAAATTGGTGAAGCATCACCAACTGGTTCTTCAACTGATTAAAGAATTTGACAAGATTACCTTCAAATATCTCCCGGGAGAAGATAATCAAATGGCTGATGCCCTTGCTACTCTAGCAGTCATGTTTAAAGCGAGTGAAGGCACGAAGATGATGGCTATTAAAATGTAACTTTTTGATTCCCTAGTCTATTGTTGAAACTTAGAGGAAGAAAAAGACGGCCTTCCATAGTATCATGACATCTTGCGGTATATCAAGACCCAAAACATCCCCCCACAAGCAACTAAGAATGATAGGAAGACAATTAGAAGGTTTACTGCAGGATATGTCCTCGATAGCGAAATTCTATATAAAAAGTGTCGGGATCAGGTGCTGTTAAGGTGTGTGGATGCCAAAGAAGGTCAAACAATACTAGAGGAAGTTCACGAAGGAGTTTGTGGAACTCATCCAAGCGGCTTCACCATGGCTAGACGGATCATGCGATTTGGTTATTATTGGTCCACTATGGAGACAGACTGCATCAATTATGCCTGCAAGTGCCATAAGTGTCAAGTCTATGCAGATAAAATTCATACACCACCTCTTTCACTTCATGTTATGACGGCTCTATAGCCATTTTCAATGTGGGGATTAGACGTAATCGGGCAAATCTACCCGAAGGCATCGAATGGGCTTAGATTCATCTTAGTGGCTATCAACTACTTTACCAAATGGGTAGAAGCTGCATTTTATGCAAATGTCACAAGGTCTGTTGTCTGTAAATTCTTAAAAAAAGGAAATTATCTGTCCTATGGCCTACCTGAAAGGATTATTACCGACAATGCCTCAAATTTAAACAATAAGATGATGGATGGGGTTTGTGAGCAGTTTCAAATCAAGCATCACAATTCAGTGACCTATCACCCGAAAATGAATGGAGCTGTAGAGGCTGCAAATAAGAATATCAAGAAGATAGTGGCAAAAATGGCTGACACTTACACTGATTGGCATGAGAAGCTGTCTTTCGCATTATATGCCTATAGAACTGCTATACGAACCTCTATTGAGGCAACTCCATTCTCTTTGGTATATGAGATAGAGGCTGTGTTACCAATTGAAGTTGAAATACCATCTTTCCGTGTCTTAAAAGAGACAGGATTAGAAGAGGCCGAATGGGTTCAAGCGAGATACGATCAGCTGAACCTCATCGATGAGAAGAGACTAAAAGCAATCTGTCATGGTCAAATGTACCAGAAAAGGATGATACGGGCATATGACAAGAAAGTCCACCCACGAAAGTTCCGAGAAGGGGATTTGGTATTAAAGAAGATATTACCAATCCAAAAAGATTCTCGAGAAAATGGGCACCTAATTGGGAATGACCCTATGTTGTGTCAAAAGCCTTTGACGGAGGGGCATTGATTCTGGTGAAATGGATGGAGATGAGCTCAAGAATCCAGTAAACTCTGATTCAGTCAAGAAGTACTATACATGAAGAGAAACAAGAAAAAAAGAAAAAAAGAAAAAAAAAGAAAAAAAATAAACTTAAAGTGAAAACCCGCAAAGGGCGCTTTAGGTCAAAGAAAAAAGAAAAAAAGAAGAAAAAAAAGAACTTAAAGTGAAAACCCGCAAAGGGCGCTTTAGGTTAAACAAAAAGAAAGAAAAAGAAGGGTTCAAGATGAAAACTCGCAAAGGGCATCTTGAAACCAAAGGAGGATTCGAGTTGAAAACCCGCAATAGGCGGCTCAAAATTTTGCAATCAAGTTGGCAACAAAAGAATCCCATATATACTCGACATTGAAAGAAGTTCATACCTTCATACGTCTTTACAGTAGAAGAAATCTTCTTCACAAGGACAGCACTCAGGGTCGTCTCCAGGAGGTTCAGGCCTTTGATATCTGGTACTGTAGCGATGTCACTTTCACGCTAAAAAATCGAGGTTTCGAAGTGTTTTGAGGTGTTTGTGGTATTTTGGGTATTAAAATGTTTATTCCATGGGGTTTTTAGAAAAATCGTATTTTATTTTTAAAAATATAGTCGCCACCAGCCACCTAGGTAGGCCGGACACCATAAAACCAGAGATTTGAAAACTTGTTGGGTTCGAGAGTCGGTTACGGATGAGGAAAGATTAGCACCCCCACACCGCCCAAAATTGGTATTTTAATAATTAACGCTTTATTAATATTAGACGTTCCAAATTAAAGTGACGATTAAATTAAAATTTGGTTATAAGTGCGAGTAGATTTTAAAGGTCCCATTATCCGAGAGTAAACGCCCAACCACCATCACTACACCTGATACTGGCCCCGTTTACGCTTGGATAAAAGGGCACCGCATTGACAATATTATATCCGAAATGCAACTTAAAACCTTTATAAACAAATATTTACAAAGACAAGGAACTAAAAACATAAATATAATAATATTCAAATGCAAAATGCATGAACAAGAATAATGCAACATGACAGATCACGATAATAAAAACATGGCATGAATAAAAAACATACTTTCAATACTAAATTAATTAATCCTAACATGCTTGAACACATTAAAATTACAAATGCAACAAATGCATGACATGCATGAAATATGATACTAAACTAACGAATCAAAACCAAAATAACAAACATATACTTAATGCTAAACGCATGACATAATTTACATACATAAAATAAAAATAAAAAACATGGCATTACATGCGACCACAAGGAACATACTAACATGTAACCTAAAAACAAAATGAACATACGATACATACTAAAACATGCCATCTACAAATAAGCAAAACAAACACCAAACAAACATGTAAAATATGCACGAACGAATGAATATATGAAAGCAAAATACCATAAACTAAACACATGTTACAAAAAAACATGGAAACATGAAATTTATAAATAAATAATAAAAAAACACATAGAAATTCTAATGAATAATGCAAACATACTATATAAAACAAACGTGTGTACAACAATACCAAATAAATCAAAACACCAAGCATAAAATAACACAATTTGAAAGGCATAAATAAACATAAAAACACACATGAATATAATGATTTAAGTATAAAGACGGACCGAAATGAGATAAAATAAGACAAGGTGACAGAAATTAAATAAATAAAAGATGCATTCAATGACTTAATCGAGAACTGGATGAAATATATAGGGACCAGACATGTAAATAGCCCAAGGGGCAAGCTTGAACTAGAAATTTCAAAAATGCGGGATGGTCAATGGGGTAATTAAACAATTTGAAATCTGAATTCGGTTCAATTGGTGGCCAGATTAAAAGATTTTGAAAAGCTATAGGGACCAGACTTGCAAATTACCCAAGGGGCGAGACAGAGCTGAAAATTTCAAACTCAAGGGATGATTTGTGAAGCAATTGGACCATTTTACCAAAATTAAAATTCTATAAAACGCCTAATCAGGCCAAAAATCAACCCTTTAGCATTTTTTAAACCTTTAGGATAAACACCCCACTCTCCCGTATCCTCTTTCAAACCCGAAGCCTAGAACCTTTTGAAAATCACCCCGGCCGCCGTGCTCATATGATCTTCGGCGAGATTTAGTCGTACGACGATCTCGAGCCATCCTGGACGGAGGCTCTTGGCCACCACCCAAAAAGAAACCACCTTTAAAACTCCTACACCCCTTTTTAAAACCAAAAAAAAACCTTGCTATTTTTAAATGGTAACAAAAAACAAATTGGCTCCCCACCATGGTTCATCACCCGTGGTAAAAACCCCTTTCTCTCTTTGTTGTCTTGTTTTTTAGTTATTATCATGCATGCATGAAGAAGAGGGGAAGGAAAGAAAGGGATTACCCCCAAAAAAATTGAAAGCTTTTTTTTTAATTTTCAAAACTGATAACTTTACAGATTACTTGTTTGATACATATATCTCATTTTTGGTTGGTAGAAACAAAAATAAAATACATTTTTGCTTGATTTGGTACTGACAAAGTACATTTTTGTGTTTTTTCTCTGTCTTCGCACGTTCGATTTGGTGCGGTGGTTGGTACGACCAACATGGGGAGAGTCATGGTGGTGGTGTTCCCTGCCAGACGTGTTCTCGGCCGTTGGATCAGATTTGATCCAACGGCTGAGATGGCTTGAGGAATGGACGGTTCAGATGCGCTCTTGGTTTGCACAAGATGAAGCCACATGGTATGCGGTAGTTGAGGAGCCCAATGTGTGAGATGCACGCATGCGTGGGAGGTTGAAAGGTCCACGCGTGAACTACACGCGGCAGCTGAGGGGTTCTCTTCTTTCTATCGTGACCGTTGGATCAAAATTTGATCCAACGGCCTAAATGCGGCTGCGCACAAGAGAGTGAGGGGTTAGGGTTAATCATCTGATATGGATTAGGGTTTTCTTAGGGTTTTAGGTTTGGGCCGATCATGCCTTGTAACATATTTTGGGTCTGCAATACATATTGGACCAGACTGTTATAAAATATTTGGGTTTTATGTTTTGGATTTTATTTTACATTAGTCCAATAATATTAACAATAATAATAATACGATAGTACATACATACGTACACATGCACACTCACATACGTGTAACATACGAATACACATGCAAACATTAATTAATGTAATATACTAGCATACATGCATATATAATCATACACGTAATGTACACATACAAACAATGTATACATAAAATATAAACACGTATAACAAAAATATACTATAATAAATATTAACACATACATAATATGTATAATATGCATGCACTTACACGTATCACACATATTTTACACACACATTAATCACATAAAATATGCATACATACATTAATTATTAAACTAACACAATACTTATACACCGGATAAAAATGAGTGATTACAGTTGCCCCTCTTTACTTGTTCTTGTGGAACGAGAACAAAGCAAAGACCATAAGCACTCATTTTATCCGACTTCCCTGTCTATAGCTTCAGAATCACGTGTTCTTCTAGAACTCTCCATTTTTCCTTAGTCGAAACCTTGAGCGGTATGTATCTAAATTTAGAAGTCTTGATCTTAAGGAAGACGATCCTTACGAAAGGATTAAACTAAGAAGTTGGTTTTAAGAAAAATATCCTTATAGAATGAAAAATTAATTTTTAGAAAAATATCCTTAAGAAAGGGTTAAATTAAGAAATTTGATTTTAAGAAAAACATCCTTATGGAAAGATAAATTAAGGAATTAATTTTTAGAAAATATCCTTAAGAAAAGATTAAATTAAGAAATTTGATTTTAAGAAAAATATCCTTATGGAAAGATAAATTAAGGAATTAATTTTTTAAGAAAAATATCCTTAAGAAAGAATTGATTTTGATTTTAAGAAAAGCCGTCTAGACATCACGAGGAATCCAACAAAGGTGACTGCTTGAAAATTTAGTGACATTTTTCTCCGATCAATCTTTCTTCTTTTTCCTTCTTTCTTTCTTTCTTTCTTTCTTTCTTCTCCTTCCTCTTTTTTGTTCTCTTTCTCTTTCTCTTTTTCCTCTTTTTTTTTTCTTTTCTTTCATTTTTTCTTCTTCTTTTTCTTTCTTTTTTGTTTCTTTTGTTTTCTCTCTCTCTTTTTCTTTTTTCTTTTTTTCCTTTTTGTTGGTTTTTCTTCTTCTTTCTGGGGTAAAATCCTTATGCAAGGATCCGACTAAAGAAGTCGATCTAAAAAATAGCATCCTTATGCAAGGATCCAATTAAAGAAGTTGATTTAAAAAAAAAAACATCCTTATGCAAGGATCCAATTAAAGAAGTTGATTTTAAGAAAAGCATCCTTGTGAAATGATCCAACTAAAGAAGTTGTTTTAAGAAAAGCATCCTTATGAAAGGATCCAACTAAAGAAGTTGGTTTTAAGAAAAGCATCCTTATGAAGTTGGTTTTAAGAAAAGCATCCTTATGCAAGGATCCAACTAAAGAAGTTGGTTTTAAGAAAAACATCCTTATGCAAGGATCCAACTAAAGAAGTTGATTTTAAGAAAAACATCCTTATGCAAGGATCCAACTAAAGAAGTTGATTTTAAGAAAATTATCCTTATGAAAGGATCCAGCTAAAGAAGTTGGTTTTAAGAAAAGTATCCTATGCAAGGATCCAACTAAAGAAGTTGGTTTTAAGAAAACCATCCTTATGCAAGGATCCAACTAAATAAGTTAGTTTTAAGAAAAGTGTCCTTATGAAAGGATCCAACTAAATAAGTTGGTTTTAAGAAAAGTATCCTTATGCAAGGATCCAACTAAAGAAGTTGGTTTTAAGAAAAGTATCCTTATGAAAGGATCCAACTATAGAAGTTGATTTTAAGGACGTCATTAAAAATTTTGGTTTTTAAGAAAAACCTTAAGTGATACCTTGGTTTTGTCTGTCTAGAAATTCGTCAGAGTGGCAGCTTAAAAATGTTGACATTTTCTCTGGTCAACCGATCTCCTTTCTTTTCTCTTTTTTCCTTTTTTCTTCTTTCTCTTTCTTTCTTTTTTCTTTTATTTTCTCTCTTTCTTTCTTTTTTCTTTTTTCTTTTTCTCTCTTTTCTTTTCTTTTTTTCTTTTTGTTTTTTTAGGGAAAGCGACACTCAAGCGCGTCTTCTGGATCGATACAAAGGTGCATGAAGTCTTTGTTAGAGTCATCTTCTTGGAAACTATCTATATGTCTTCATGTATGAAAACTAAGGATGATGCATGAGCATACCTTATGATGTAAAGATGTATATGTTCATGTAAAATGCTATTCTCATGATTGTTGGGGATGCAAAGGTGCAACCTATTAATGTAGACTTATAATAATGTAATGATGTATAAATCCCTGTCACAATCTTCTCGGACATCTTAATACTCAAGTCACCACTTGCTGGTTAGGTAGACTTCGTCATATGACTACAATCATTAATCATTCTGATGCTCTAGCAGCTTTCGCCCCCAAAACTTTGTGCTCATTCCTTGTTCACCCTTTCAGGTCAAGTGACCTCGTTCAACATCATCTCTTTACTCAAGAAAGTCTTTGGTCTTCTTTATTAATCCAAATCTTTCGAACCATCTGACATCTCAGGTCTATTCTGCCTTGGATTCTTACAACTATCTCTGTTGTTTCACGGACAATGGTGCCCCACTAATCCTGGACTCGAACTCTTTCTTGTCTTTGACCCATCATGCAGAGTCTCTCTCTGTCTCAACATCAGGGTGAGCTAAAATGCCCCAACTCCCCCAAACCCATCTCTGAGTTCAATATCTGTCTTTGAACTTAAATAAAGTACTCTAATGGGGAACCGAATCTATGTCTCTAGGCTTTAAATCTTTTTTTAAAAAAAGTAAAGAGGCCAACTGCCCGTGTATTCTTTGAATTTTGAAATGAACGGCAAAATTTTGGAACAATACAAACACTTTTTTTGGCTAATGCTTGATCAGAAAATCTCGAGAGCCGTAGTGATACATCAAATCGTATACCCTGAGTATCAAGTGCAAATATGACATTGAGACAACTTACCGGCGATTGCCCCCAAGCGTTCCTGCATATTGGGGGCCTCAAAAGCTGAATTGTTATCTGAAAATGTAAAATACATTTCGAGTTATTTTGGTCTCTTTCTCTCTCTTTTCTTTTTTTTACTGGGTTGGACCCTATCAGATCATCATAATTTTTTGGCTTATTTTCTTTTTTCTTGGGGAATTCAAATCATCACATTCTTTTGGCTCGAGAATACTGATGGAGCAAACAACAATACCCCGAGTTACTCAGCATTGTCATGAGACGAAAATATTACCATCACTCATGAAGCGATTTTCTTCTCTCTTTTTTCTTCTTATTTTCTTTTATTTTTATTTTTTTGCTCTTCTTTTTCTTTGTTAGATGGTACATTGCCATCTTATCGCTTCATAGGAGTGCCCCAAAGTTGCCACACTCTTATCCGAGCAAACCTATTACCAGGTTTTGAGTATGCCTATTACCAGGCTTCGAACATTGAAGTGCTTTTTCTTAGGATTTCTTCTCTCACTCATTTTAAACGTGGGAGATGCTTATTGTTTTTTATTCCACGTACAGTAAATTATGCTTAAGTGAGGTCATTAACAATTAACCAAAAAATAACTCGGAAGGTAATTACAAATTCGTCTTCTCCGTAGCCTTTGATTTCCAGTAGATGCAAGTTTCTCAAAACCAATCACCTAAGTTAAAATAATGTCCCACATGCAATTGATATACAAGGACACAATAGCCGGATACATGTATTTTCTGTGTAAAAATATGAGTATGCACATGAAAAACAAAAACTAACCCTTATCGATGAGTGAAATGAATAAATGAATGAAAATCGTTCGCTAGATGTGCACAAAAATGATATGCGAATAGAAATATCATTTCACCAGATATACTCCCCTACAAAATTTCTTTAATACTTTTTCGGGCCTAAAATAGTAAAGCTGACTTCGTATTACTTTTGAAAAGAAAGAGAGAAAACATGAAATGTAGTTAAACACCTAACTAGGAAGTCAACACATCCCCAAAATTCATATATGTCACTGTCCTTAAAACTTCAAATGACCAGCTTCGATCAGACTTTGGACCTTATTTTATGAGCTCCACAATTTTCCGTTGTGTGGCCCGTACTCCCCAAATGGTAATCACATACCGCATTGACATCATACCCCGCCGGATATGGAGGATTTTTTGGCTTGGACTGGACAGGGGTTAGCAGCTTCTTTTCGATAAGAATCGAAAGCAACTCAGTGTACGTCATAGGAACAGGATGAAGTACCTTTCAGGTTTCACGTATCGTGAAGACTGATTACGAGGATGACCCTAGGGCTGACTGATTGGACTAGCACTCATCATGTGAACATGAGAATCTTCTTCCTTTTGAGGAACTGTACTGTCTTCTTCCTTTTGAGGAACTGTGCTATAGGGATCTATTATCTTTCCCTTCTTAACTGAATCTTCAATACGCTCTCCAACCATGACTAAGTTTGCAAATACGGCGACATGGTGGCTTACCAAACGATCATACAACACTCCCTTTAGAGTATCCACAATCATGGGAGTAATTTCACTTTCTTGAATCAGGGGTCGAACCTGAGATGCCACGTCTTGCCATCGTTGAGCATACTGACGGAAACTCTCATCAGGCTTCTGCCTTAAACCTTGTAGCAAGAATCAATTTGAGGCCATATCTGTTATATGCTTGTACTGTTCTGTGAAGGCTTTTGAAAGATCCTTCTAGGACTTGATATCTACCCGGATTAATTGATTGTACCACCGGATAGCTGCCCTAGTCAGACTATCTTGGAAGCAATGGATTAAGAGCTTTTAATCTTTTGCAAAGGCAGACATCTTCCGGCAATACATGGTAATATGCGCGAAAGGACGCAAAGTTCTATCATACTTATCGAAATCAGGGGTTTTGAACTTCGGTGGGAAAACAAGGTTAGATACTAGGCTCAGATCGTTGGCATCATTCCTTGGTTCCTCTACAGTCTGCATGGCTTTGACTTTTTCCTCCATAAGATGAAATCTTTCTTCACATTTCTTTTCCATTTCATTTCTAATTTTCTCGACCAATTCCAGATCCAGCACCTCTTCTTCGTAGAATGCCTCTGTATTCATGGGTTGGTTTTCAGGTGCCTCTACTTGGAGGCTAGCAGATTCCCAACAGGGTCAATGTATACTCTTTTGGCCGGATTTGGCGTCGTCGGTTGAACCTTGTTGTGAGATGAGATACCTTCTGGCTCCTAGGTGACTTCGTCTTTAAACTTTTCTTTCCCCAGGCTTTTTGCTAGCAATGCAGTTATGTCGGACACTATTGTAGCTTGCGATTGAGCGATCTGATCGCTGAGACTCTTCTTGGCTTCATCAAAATGCACTTCCAAATCTTTCTACCCCTTTTCTAGACTGACTACTCTATCTTCCATCAGCTTGCTTTGGAACCGAGTAAAGTATGGATGCAGAATAGTTGCGCTTATCTTCTAGTTCCACTGCCACAATATGTACACTATCAATATTATTGCGAAGACTGATGAATGCATGTAATGTAAAATGCAAATGACATGATGTAATGCATGAATGTATGCAAATAAAAGTACTGGTTCCACTGGTAATCACCCTTTCGAACTACTTTCATGGGAACTAAAGGATCCAGATTACAAAAGGGTTTATATTACAAAATGGGTCCCTATTACAAAAAGAGTCCTAATTACAACATAGACTCCTATAGATAAGCCCTAGCTCTATCCCCTAACTTTTCAGTAGCCCTGAGCAGCTTGATGAACCTGGGTGCTTCTTCCATGCCTGAAGTGATGAAGGGTTGGAGGGTTTTAGCTTCGATAGCTAAGTCATTCACATGTCTCGCTACTCGTTGTATATCCACCATCAGGGTCGCGTAATACTAGTCTTAGTCTTGAACCATCTGGGCAGCATCACGAAGTCTTCTTCCCAAATAGTTGTCTCCACCGACTAC
This sequence comes from Hibiscus mutabilis, assembly GCA_019671005.1. Lineage (NCBI taxonomy): Eukaryota > Viridiplantae > Streptophyta > Magnoliopsida > Malvales > Malvaceae > Hibiscus > Hibiscus mutabilis. Next base: position 19,780,637 of record CM033745.1, read on the forward strand.
AACTTCTTCGAATACTCTAATCCTCCCCCTGTAATCTTGAACAATTGCCTCGAGTGACTTAAAACTAGCTCATAACATGCCATTCCCGCGTTCTCTTCCTTGTAGTTCGATGAAACCATTCTTACGTCGGTAGGCCTGAAAGGACTGCTCTCACCTCTGCCAGTCTCTCTTTTAACTCGGCATTCTGATCTTGACTCTGAGTCAGTCTTTGAACAGTGTCATTGTATAAGTTTTGTATCTCGAGTAGTCTATTCCTGCTCCCCATGGATTTCCTCTTCCAAACGACAGTGTTTTCTCTTTTGTAGATGATTACTTGGTTGCCATTGTCGATCTCTTGCCTGGCTCTTTCCTTCTCTTGGTTAATGGTACCCCTGAAAGATCATTTTTCACTCTCGATGGTCAACTTGCGGCTCTCTAACTCTTTCTTGATTGCTCGGAGTAAAGGTTGGTTGACTCAGACATACACCAAATGTACTATGTCGCCGTAACCATCGAAAAATAAGTCTTGTAGTCTTCGATCTCATCCTCCCCAAATCATTTTAAGCTCTCATAGATCATTCTGTTAGAGGCTCACGTAGGTTTATCCTGACAATATGCGCTCACTCGGCAACTATTACCTTGGGTCCTCTGATTGACCTCTGACCAGTGTCTGACAGATAGATTGAGTTCGTCTTTCTTAAAATGCCTTTTTTCCATGATGAAGGATTTCCTGATTGGGCCAACCACTTGATCCAGTACCTTTATGTAATGCAAATGCAATGACGTATGCAAAAAAACGAAAAAGAAAACGAGTCAGTACTGGATAAAATAAATAAATACATAAATAAAGGGCAAATTAAATAAGGTAAACAAACAAGACAACCCTATTTATATCATGTCTAAAGTACCTAGGTTATCCGCATGGCTCTAAAGGGGTGGGTTTCTGTATGTTCTCTACATGCAGTGTTGGTTCTAGGAGGTACCCAAATTGTCCTTGCTGTCCCCTACTAAGGTATAGGCTCCTTTCAATCGGGTTCAATTCAGGGGGACCCATTCGCTTATGCCTACACGAAGGAACGATATCCTTACGAAAGCATAAGGTACTCGAGCCCGAAGGTACTTGCTAGGCCTATACGGAGGAACGATATCCTCACGAAAGCATTAGCGTTTCCCTCCACTTAAAAGGACGGGTTTATATGCCAAATTTTAAATGCGTTAAAATAAACGCGCAATCATAGCCAAATGTTAGTTTAATAGTCACTCTAATTCGGAACTTCCAATATTAATAAAGCGGTAATTATTATTAAAAAGCTCAACTCTCTTTATTTTTTGAAAAACAAAAAATGGTTCCCAACGGAGTCGCCATCTGTAGCAATGTCCCTCTCACGCTAAAAAATTGAGGTTTTGAAGTGTTTTGAGGTGTTTATGGTATTTCGGGTATTAAAATGTTTATTCCGTGGTGGGTTTTCAGAAAAACCGTATTTTATTTTTAAAAATAGAGTCGCCACCGAACACCATAAAACCAGAGATTTGAAAACTTGTTTGGTTCAGGAGTCGGTTACGGATGGGGAAGGATTAGCACCCCCACACCATCCAAAATTGGTACTTTAATAATTACCGATTTATTAATATTAGACTTTCCGGATTAAAGTGGCGATTAAATTAAAAATTGGTTATAAGTGCGAGTAGATTTTAAAGGTCCCATTATCCGAGAGTAAACGCCCAACCACCATCACTACGCCCGATACTAGCCCCGTTTACGCTTGGATAAAAGGGCACCGCATTGACAATAATATATCCAAAATGCAACTTAAAACCTTTATAAACAAAAATTTACAAATACAAGGAACTAAAAACATAAATATAATAATATTCAAATGTAGCATGCATGAATAAGAACAATGCAACATGACAGATCACGATAATAAAAACATGGCATGAATAATAAACATACTTTCAAAAGTAAATTAATTAATCCTAACATCCTTGAACATATTAAAATCACAAATGCAACAAATGCATGACATGCATGAAATATGATACTAAACTAACGAATCAAAACCAAAAAAACAAACATATACTTAATGCTAAACGTGTGACATAATTTACATACATAAAATAAAAATAAAAAACATGGCATTACATGCGACCACAAGGAACACACTAACATGTAACCTAAAAACAAAATGAACATACGATACATGCTAAAACATGCCATCTACAAATAAGCTAAACAAACACCAAACAAACATGTAAGATATGCATGAATGAATATATGAAAGCAAAATACCATAAACTAAACACATGTTACAAAAAAACATGGAAACATGAAATATATAAATAATAAAAACACATAGAAATTCTGATGAATAATGCAAACATACTATATAAGACAAACGTGTGTACAACAATACCAAATAAATCAAAACACCAAGCATAAAATAACACAATTTGACAGGCATAAATAAACATAAAAACACACATGAATATAATGATCAATATTACATGCTTAGAAGACACATGATAAAAAACATAATGGCATAAACATTTAAGTATAAAAAAAGGATCGAATTGAGTTAAAATAAGATAGGGTGATAGAAATTAAATAAATAAAAGATGCATTCAATGACTCAATCGAGAACTGGATGAAATATATAGGGACCAGACATGTAAATAGCCCAAGGGGCAAGCTTGAACTAGAAATTTCAAAAACACGGGATGGTCAATGGGGTAATTAAACCATTTGAAATCTGAATTCAGTTCATTTGGTGGCCAGATTGAAGGATTTTGAAAAGCTATAGGGACCTGACTTGCAAATTACCCAAGGGGCGAGAGAGAACTGAAAATTTCAAACTTAATGGAGGATTTATGAAGCAATTGGACCATTTTACCAAAATTAAAATTCTATAAAACTCCCTAATCAGGCCAAAAATCAACCCTTTAGCTTTTTTTTAAACCTTTAGGATAAGAACCCAACTCTCCCGTATCCTCTTTCAAACCCGAAGCCTAAAACCTTCTGAAAATCACCCCGGCCGCCGTGCTCAAATGATCTTCGGTGAGATTCAGTCGTACAATGATCTCGAGCCATCCTGGACCGAGGCTCTCAGCCACCACCCAAAAAGAAACCACCTTTAAAACTCTTACACCCTTTTTCAAAGCAAAAAAAAACCTTGCTATTTTTAAATGGCAACAAAAAACAAATAAGCTCCCCACCATGGTTCATCACCGGTCAAGAAGAGAGGCAAAACTCTGGTAAAAACCCCTTCTCTCTTTGTTGTCTTGTTTTTTTTACTTATTATCATGCATGCATGAAGAAGAGGGGAAGGAAAGAAAAGGCGCACCCCCCCAAAAAAATCGAAAGCTTTCTTTTTTAATTTTCAAAACTGATAACTTTACAGATTACTTGTTTGATACATATATCTCATTTTTGGTTGGTAGAAACAAAAATAAAATACATTTTTTGCTTGATTTGGTACTGACAAAGTACATTTTTGTGTTTTTTTCCCTGTCTTCGCATGACCGATTTGGTGTGGTGGTTGGTACGGCCGACATGGGGAGAGTTATGGTGGTGGTGTTCCCTGTCAGACGTGTTTTCGGCCGTTGGATTAGATCTGATCCAACGGCTGAGATGGCTTGAGGAATGGACGGTTCAGATGCGCTCTTGGTTTGCACAAGATGAAGCCACGTGGTATGCGGTAGCTGAGGAGCCCAATGCGTGAGATGCACGCCCACGTGAGAGGTTGAAAGGTCCACGCGTGAACCACACGCGGCAGCTGAGGGGTTCTCTTCTCTCAATCATAACCGTTGGATCAAAATTTGATCCAACGGCCTAAATGCGGCTGCGCACAAGAGAGGGAGAGGTTAGGGTTAATCATCTGACATGGATTAGGGTTTTCTTAGGGTTTTAGGTTTGGGTCGATCAGGCCTTGTAACATATTTTGGGTCTGCAATACATATTGGACCGGACTGTTATAAAATATTTGGGTTTTATGTTTTGGATTTTATTTTACATTAGTCCAATAATATTAACAATAATAATAATAATAATAATAATAATAATACGATAGTACATACATACGTACACATGCACACTCACATACGTGTAACATACGAATACACATGCAAACATTAATTAATGTAATATACTAACATACATGCATATATAATCATACACGTAATGTACACATACAAATAATGTATACATAAAATATAAACACGTATGACACAAATATACTATAATAAATATTAACACATACATAATATGCATAATATGCATGCACTTACACGTACCACACATATTTTACACACACATTAATCACATATAATATGCATACATACATTAATTATTAAACTAACACAATACTTATACACCGAATAAAAATGAGTGATTACAGGTACCTGTCTTTTGGACCTTTTCCTTTGTACCTTTCTTTCATGTTTGCCACAACATTAATAAGAATTCTTCTTTATGACCTTTTCCTTCAATTTCCTTCTTTTCCTTTATAAATGTCTTTTATTGGGATAAGAATCATTTGGTTAAACATTATTAAAATGAATAAGAGATTTTCATGTATTACTCTGTCAATGGCCTGAGAATATAGGGACTATGACATAGTTCATTGCTTACTTTTGAGCATTCAGTTTGTTATGGTTGGGGGCATTTGATACCCAATTCAGAAGGAAGGGAATTTAAGTCCAGTATCACTCAAGGTGATGATTTTGATGGATTCATAAAGAGGCTTAATTGTATGCAAGATTGCTTGAAAGGCCTTTCACTCGATATTGATGTATCAACTATAATGATAGTTGAATTTTTTAAAACAAAGGATTCAAACACGCAATGATTAAATATTTTCCATGAAGCGAGGAAACGTAAGAAATGAGAATGATGAAGCAGAAGATGATCGTTTCATGAAGAAAAGAGACATGAAAAAAGAAGATAGTGAAGTAGAGACAGTGGAGATGGCCACTAATTTAAGTTAACAAGCTTAGAAAAAGTGACATGCATTCATGTTGTAGACATCCTTAGGGACATGCCTGTCATGATGACATCACGTATCAGGTTTTTACAGGTATGTAGAAACTTTTCATCAAATGAACTCGCTCATCTATTCAAGCACATGGAGAATAGAACCCACCTATCCTTTCAGGCGTAAGGAGATTGGAAGCCGTTTATCCGTACAAAGAATAGAAGTCGCTCATCTATTTGAGCACATGGAGAATAGAACCCGCCTATACTTTCAGGCGTAAGGAGATTGGAAGCCGTTTATCCATTCTGACGCATGAAGAATGGAGGTCGTCTATCTATTCAGACATTAGAAGAATAGAACCCACCCAACCATTCGGGTACTAGGAGGACGGAGCTGAGCAGCAGATCGGAGATTGGTGAAAATTAAGTGCCTCATGTTCTTTGCTGTATCCCTGTTTCAATGTAATAAGCAAAGAAGGGGCAGCTGTTGTCACTTGATTTTTACCTTTTTTTAAAAAAATAAAAAATTAATACATAATATAAAAAATAATAATAAGCCACTATAAAAAAAATAATAGTGAGCCCATTTAAAATAAAAAGGGAGGAAAATATGGTTCATAAAACCTGTTTTTTAAAAAATAAAATAAGCCCAATTAAATAAAAAAATACTAGAAAAATAATAAATAAGGAACCCATTTTATTTTTTAGAGGCCTAAATTAACCCATTTACTTTTTTCAGGTTTATTCGAGATCGTCGGATCTGGGGTTGAAAGGATCAAGGGCTTGGATCGAATAAAGGAAAAAATGGGGAAAAAGAGGCCAACCCGCGTTGCCACGCGTGCGGGATTGGCTCCCCAAATCCCCAGCGTTGAACGGCTCCTGGTCAGCTGCCGGTGTCGATTACACTATCCCTAGGTCACGGCGTCCATCGTGGTTAGTGCCGGTCGACTCGCCTCGGCTGGATGAGTCCAATGTCGTCGACCCTGTCCCTTGCCGTCGCCGGTAGCTCGCCAATTGAAGGGGGGAAAGGATTTGAACCCTAATTTAATTAGGGGCAAAATCTCCAAAATTGGAGCCAAATTAGATGAAATTCGGGATGGATTTCAACAAATTAAAGAAATATTGATCAGATGGGATGATTTCATGGGACGAAAATGGGGATTTTGTCCCTAATTTTCCTTAAATCCCAATCCCCCAAACCCTATAAACAGTGCCCAATTTGCATTGTTCAAAACACACTCAAATTCATCCGAAAATACTCTGAAAATTGTTGGGAAATTGCTGGAATTAGTTCGAGTTTGGAGCGACATTGTTCGAATTTTCGAGGAGGAAAAGCATGCATTTTTGCCACTTTTTCGGTATAATTTCTTCCTTTTTTCTTTTTTAATTTTATTTCTGTTTTTTATTTAGGTGTTCTTACCTTTTTTTTCATATTATGCTTATATAATTTTATGTTAATCTGGTTTTTTGTTCGAATTAATCTTTTATGGTGTTGTTTTCTTGTTTAATTATGTTCAAAAAATAATAAAAGGGAGGAGACCACCGCCGGCAAGCGGCGGCCGGCACGGTGGCCCTCTTCCTTGTTCATCCCCTTTGATAAACATCAAGAACATGTTTATTTTTGTTAAAGTATGATGTTTGATCCATTTGTTTTCAAGAAAATAAAAAGATGTTATTTTTGGGCTTTAAACCCAATTCATTATTTAAATAATCCATTTTTTATTTTAAAATTCAAAAAATTAATAAAAACTCTCACTCACTACATTGTTTTAATTTGATTACTTTTTTATTAAAAGAATAAGTATTTTTTAGAAGCGTAAAAATAAATAGGTTTTTTAAAATAATAAAGAATTGTTCTTTTAAATAAATAGATGATTTTAAATACCCAAAAAGCCAAAAATTTCTTTTTCTTAAAAAAATGTATTTTAAAAGAAATAATAATAAATGTTTTGAAACATTTTAAAAATCTTCTTCCGTTTAAAAAAAACCAAAAAAACAATGAAAGTTAAAAAAAACAAAAAGGTTTTCAAATATAAAAGGTTAATTTAAAAAAAAAACATAAAGAATGACAACTTTTTCAAATAAAAGTGGTAAAGAATTTCTAAAATAAAACAAAATATAAAAAGTTTAGTTTTTAAGGACCTAAAAACATGGAAAACATAAAATAAAAAATGTTTTGAGCTTCGTAAATTTTGTCTTCTTGTTTTGTTGCCTCAGAATTAAGTTGACTTTAGGAATAGGTCCTTCAAAGCTTAGGTAGAAATTTCTTTGCAATAAAGTTCCTTTCACAAGAAATAAAACACACTTAATTAAATTTAAATCCCCTAAATAAGTTAAAACATTTAGAATTCTTTAGGTTTGTAAATATTAATTTAGAATTAAAAAAATTCTCAACAAATTAATCGTTCTTTGCTTGTCTGTAAAAAAGTAGAATTTAATTAAAGCGGTGCCTTACTAAACGAAAATGACGGGTTAGCGCCAGAAGTGTCGGCGGTGATTGGAGTTTATTTTCGTGTGGTAAGGCCGCTAAAATGGAATTTAATTCATAAACGGATAATAATTTAAAGCTCTATAAAAATTCGCAAAATCTAACTTTTTAAGACTCTTGTAATCGACAGGGTACCAATTTTTGGGCGTTGTGGGGGTGCTAACCCTTCCCCACATGTAACCGACTCCCGAACCTGGTTTTGTGTTTCTGTAGACCAAAAAAATGTTATTTTGATGAAAATAATATATTTTTATTAAAATAGCCCAATTTAGGCGATCCAATCACACCATTTTTTTAAAAAAAGATTGGTGGCGGCTCCGTTGATTTTAATGTTTTGCCGAAATGTCAAAGCTCGAGAGGGTTGCGACAGCTTGGCAACTCCGCTGGGGATACTTTTGTTTTTACAAAAAAGAGAGTCAGGCTACAAGTCGATTACACTTTGTTTAAAAAGTTGGATTTTGCGAATTGATATAGAGCTTAAAATTATTGTCCGTTTATAGATTTAATTCCATTTTACGCATTTAAAACTTGGTTTCAAGCTCTGGACTCGAGCTTTACCCCGATCGTTTAAGTGAGGGGAAACGCTATTACTCTCGTGGGAATACTAATTCTCCGTAAGGTCCTAGTAAGTACCTCCGGGGCTCACACCCTATGTCTTCGTGTGGATACTGATCCTCCGTATGAGCATAGGAGTGGGTCCCCCTAAGTTGAACCTGTTTCGTTTGAAGCCTATAATGGGCGAGAATCAGGGGCCTTGCTACCCTTTAGTAGGGGACAGCGAGGACAATTTGGGAACCTTTTAGAACTAAACCTGTTTGAGAATCTAGAAGCCCACCCCTCTAGAGCCATGTGGAAAACCTAGGTGTAGAAGTTTGGTCAAAATTATTTCATAGGGATGGTCTGTAGAGACATGTCCAGAAGTGTCGAAATACGCTACCTAGTTACTATTCATACAATGGAATTATTCTGGACCTTTATGTTTAATCATGTTCTTAAAATGTATTCTAATCATTTTCTTGTTTTGAATTTTGCATGTTTTATGCATTATCATTCCATAATAAAGAAGGGGTTGTTTCTTAAGATACTTGCTTGGATAAAAAGACAGCTTTGTGATCATGGATGGGAGATTTCTTCAGAAAGAGAAAGACAATGCAGATGTGTTTCACTGGTCTAAGGTCAACCAGCATGCATATGGGGATAGTCTGACCAGTGAACACGTCACTAAAACTTCTGAGTATGCCCACGACAGTGTCAAGCAGAATAGTGTGCAAGAATTACGAGATATCTGGGAGCATTTTGACTACTCAACCAAGCAATTATTCTTTGATGGATACGTTGATATAGTTTTTTTGTTGAATGTACAAGTAGATGAGCCGTTTTTGAAATCACTGATCCAATTCTAGAATCTCGGGTACTCTTGCTTCACATTCAATGGTGAAGATATGATGCCCACCTTCGAAGAGTATGCTGCACTTTTCAACCTGCGTGGGGTAAGGAGAGACCAGGTTTATGCTAAGCCACCCAAGAACAAGAATGCACATCTGAGACTTAAAACCATTATTGGAATGAGAGACGAATGGGTCAAGGGGCTGATTCAGAAAAAATGAGGTAGCTTTTCCTTTTCGTGGTGGAGCATCCGAAACATCATCTCTACTCACCCCGATAGAGAAAAGAGGGTGGATCTGTTAGCCATTGCGATCTATGGTCTGGTCATCTTTCTAAGAGTTCTGGGTAACATCGATGTGGCTATGTTGGATCTTTTCGAGCAGTTGAAAAGAGACACTAATCCAGTACCAGTGGTGCTTGCTGAGACTTTCATCTCTTTAAATGCATATCAGAAGTTGGAAGGCATGCGTTTTAGAGGTTGTGCTCAGTTACTTCAAGTTTGGGCCCTTACCTATTTTTGGAAGTGTCTAACTCTAGTCCTAACCAACGCGCTCTCCCTGAATTTCTCTCCACTTCATGAGTTTCTTGAGAAGAATTGGTCAGTATTGAAGAGGAATAAATGGACCGATATCTTTATAGATCGCCGGGATCAAGACATTGTTTGGAGGGTTCTGTGGTTAGGTCACACCAAGATTCTGTATAAATGTGGAGACTTTAACTATCTTATGTTGCTTGGAATTTGGGGTGGAATTGGATGTGCTCCACTGTTGGTTTCATGGCAATATGGTTCGCGGAAGTTTTTCCTTTCACTACAGGTCTTAATTCCACAAAGTTTGAGTTTCAGGGAGAGTTCAAAGAAAAGGTCTACACCATTAATTAATCCCGGAAACAGTGCTATCGGGTGAAAGTGGAGCATGACAGTAGATGTTTGATTACCCCTGATTACGATGTCTGGAGGCGCACGAGAAGGAATGACAAGGTTCTACCTCCCACTAACCAGGTAAAGCCTATAGAAGAGCATCTAAAAGTGGTTCCATCAGAAGCTGATATTTTGAGGGCTGAGCTCAAAAAGACCAAGGCTAAAATGGACTTCTTACAGGAGCAGCATGTTAGAGAACTATATGAGGTGAGTTTGGATGTTGAGAAATACAAGGGAGAGAGGGAATGTGTGACAAAGATGTACAAGGACTTAGAACAAAAGTTTGAGATTCAAAGGGTCGACTTTCTAAAATTCCAGACTACAGTCAAAAATACAGATTTGAGGAAGAGCCCGGAACAGTGGAAACAAGAAATATAACAAGCTGTGAACAAGGAAAGGGAACATGGAAAACGGGAAATAGAGAAATACATACGGGCTTTAGCTGAAGAAAGAAATAAGGGTAAACAGTCAGCTGAAAACGAAAATGGCAAACGGGTCCTCCAGAAAGAAAAAAATAGCATGGCTGCAAGGAAGAGAAAAGCCCACAACAACAAAACCCGTTTGTTAGAGTCACAAGCTGCATATGATAAGACCAACAAGAAGTTGAAGCAAAGTAGGCTTTCGTAACTGAGTTGCAAGTCAAGATAGCTGACTTGAACCATTCACTGTATGAGCTTCAAAACGATGACACCTACACTGAGCTTCAGGCCATCTTGAATGAAAATGACTCTCTGAAAGAACAAGTTGAAGAGATGGATGGCATCATTCAAGAGTACAGAACGAGGATCCTAGTCCTTGAAGATGCTATTGATGGAGGAAATGACTACTGGTTCACCCGTCTCTGAGACAATGCCAGAAGATTCCAAGAATAGGAGGAGTTTGATAGGACAATCATGACTCAAATCCAGGATGTGGCTAAACATGTGATGATGCTAGCTACAGAAGCTACTGCTCTACGCTAGTACATCAAGCCAGTCGGAGAAGTTGGCCCCAGGATTATGTGGTTAATTGAGGAAATGAAGGAACTAGGCGTTAGGCAGAGAAATATCTGTAAACATGTTTAAAACTTTTTAATAAAGAATCTTTCTTATTCCAATAAAGAGTTGATTTCCGAGCAAAGTTTCACGGATTTAATGGCCCTTCGTTTGCATACACTTGCATCTTTTCTTTTGTTTATTATATTTTCTTTGTATTAGTACATAATATTCCATAACATGATAAGAAATTAACTTAATTAAAACATGTGACAGAAAATCAAAATAGCAAACTCGACTCATAGCTACCGTACCCGTTCCAAAACCAAAGCCATGAATACCGAAGAGTGATTAACATCACTGGAAGTTACCTGCAAAAACACCCAGGAAAAGCTGGAGAAGTTAGAAAGTTATCTGAAATAGGAAATGAATGTGTCACGTAGGAAGATGGTCACTCATATCGCTGTGTTATTCGGGCTCAAAAACCCAAAAGGAGGAGAAGACACAAATGCTATACCACAGTTTCATGAGGAAGTTTTTGGAAACCAGAAAGGGGCTAATCCACCTCAAATAAAACTCCCCTTTCATTTTGCTGAATCATCTATTCGGGCACCGGTAGAACGCAGAGTCAATCACGGTGAAGCTCAAAACTTTGAAGTCCCAGATCTGGACAGATTGCTGACAAGGACAACGCAAACAAGAAGCTGGAAGAGCGTTGCAAAAAGTTGGAAGAAATGATGAGAGCTTTCCAGGAAGGGAATATGCATGGTGGTTCAGAAGCCAAGGACTTGAGCTTGGTGACTAACCTAATGGTCCTGCCGAAATTCAAGACCCCTGACTTTAATAAATATGACGGAACCACTTGTCCAAATGCTCATCTAACCATGTACTACAGGAAGATGTCAATGTACTTGGACAATGAGAAACTCTTGATTCACTACTTTCAGGATAATTTGATTGGATCTGCATTTCGTTGGTATCCCCAGCGAAGTTGCCAAGCTGTCGTAACCCTCTCAAGCTTCAACATTTCGGCAAAAAACATTAAAATCAACAGAGTCGCCACCAATCTTTTTTTAAAAAAAAGTGTGATTAGATCACCTAAATTGGGTTATTTTAATAAAAATATTTTATTTTCATCAAAATAACATTTTTCTGGTTTGCAGAAACACAAACCCAGGTTCGGGAGTCGGTTACGCGTGGTGAAGGGTTAGCACCCCCACAGCGCCCAAAAATTGGTACCTTGTCGATTACAAGAGGCTTAAAAAGTCGGATTTTGCAATTTTTTATAGAACTTTAAATTATTATTCGTTTATGAATTAAATTCCATTTTAGCGGCCTTACCACACGAAAATGAACTCCAATTACCGCTAGCACTTCTGGCGCTAACCCGTCATTTCCGTTTAGTAAGGCACCGCATTAATTAAATTCCACTTTTTTACAGACAAGCAAAGAACGATTAATTTGTTGAGGGTTTTTATTAATTCTAAATCAATATTTACAAACCTAAAGAATTCTAAATGTTTTAACCTATTTAGGGGATTTAAATTTAATTAAGTGTGTTTTATTTCTTGTGAAAGGAACTTTATTGCAATGAAATTTCTATCTAAGCTTTGAAGGACCTATTCCTAAAGTCAACTTAATTCTGGGGCAACAAAATAAGAAGACAAAATTTACGAAGCTTGAAACTTTATGTTTTAAAAAAAAAACTTTTTACCCTTTTATATTTGAAAACCTTGTTGTTGTTTTTTTAAACTTTCATTGTTTTATGTTTTTTTAAAACGGAAGAAGATTTTTAAAATGTTTCAAAATATTTATTATTATTTCTTTTAAAATACATTTTTTAAGAAAAATACATTTTTGGCTTTTTTAGTATTAAAAATTATCTATTTATTTTAAAGAACAATTCTTTATTATTTTAAAAAACCTACTTAATTTTACGCTTCTAAAAAAATACTTATTCTTTTAATAAAAAAGTAGTCAAATTAAAACAATGTAGTGAGTGAGATTTTTTATTAATTTCATGAATTTTAAAATTAAAAGAGGATGATTTAAATAATGAATTGGGTTTAAAGCCCCAAAACAACATCTTTTTATTTTCTTGAAAACAAATGGATCAAACACCATACTTTAACAAAAATAAGCATGTTCTTGATGTTCATCAAAGGGGATGAACAAAGAGGAGGGCCATTGTGCCGGCCGCCATCCATCGGCGCCGGCCGCCGCATGCCGGCAGTGGTCTCCTCCCTTTTATTATTTCTTTGAACATAATTAAACAAGAAAACAACACCATAAAAGATTAATTCGAACAAAAAACCAGATTAACATAAAATTATATAAGCATAATATGAAAAAAAAGGTAAAAACACCTAAAAAACAAAAACAAAATTAAAAAAGAAAAAGGGAAGAAATTATACCAACAAAGTGGCAAAAATGCCTACTTTTCCTCCTCGAGAATTCGAGCAATGCAGGGTGCGCGACGCTGGGGATTTGGGGAGTCAATCCCAAGCACATGATGCGCACGCGCCAAGCGCGTGGCAGCGCGGGTTGACCCCTTTTTTTTCTTTATTCAATCCAAGCCCTTGATCCTTTCAACCCCAGATCCGACGATCTCAAATAAACCTGAAAAAAGATAAATGGGTTAATTTAGGCCTCTAAAAAAATAAAATGGGTTCCTTATTTATTATTTTTCTAGAGTTTTTTATGTAAATGGGCTTATTTTATTTTTTTAAAACGGGTTTTATGAACCATATTTTCCTCCCTTTTTATTTTAAATGGGCTCACTATTATTTTTTTATATTTTAATTAAAGTTGGCTTATTATTATTATTTATATTATGTATTAATTTTTTATTTTTTAAAAAAAATAGGTAAAAATCAAGTGACAACAGTTGCCCCTTCTTTGCTTATTCTAGTGAAAAAGGGATACAACAAAGAACATGAGGCACTTGATTTTCACCAATCTTCGATCCGCTACTTAGCTCCGTCCTCCTTATGCCCAAACGGTTGGGTGGGTTCTATTCTCCTAATGCCTGAATAGATAGACGACCATCATTCTTTATGCGTTAGAACAGATAAACGGCTTCCAATCTCCTTACGCCTAAAAGGATAGGCGGGTTCTATTCCCCATATGCTCGAATAGATGAGTGACTTCCATTATTCATATGTCTGAACGGATAAATGGCTTCCAATCTCCTTATGCCTGAAAGGATAGCGGGTTCTATTCTCCGTGTGCCCGAATAGATGAGCGAGTTCATTTGATGAAAAGTTTCTACATACCTGCAAAAACCTGATACATGATGTCATCATGACAGGAATGTCCCTAAGGATATCTACAACATGAATGCATGTCACTTTTTCTAAGCTTGTTAACTTAAATTAGTGGCCATCTCCACTGTCTCTGCTTCACTATCTTCCTTTTTCATGTCTCTTTGCTTTATGGAACGGTCATCTTCTGCTTCATCATTCTCATTTCTTACGTTTCCTCGCTTCATGGAAAATATTTAATCATTGCGTGTTTGAATCATTTGTTTTCAAAAATTCACCTATCATTGTAGTTGATACATCAATATCGAGTGAAAGGCATTTCAAGCAATCTTGCATACAATTAAGCCTCTTTATGAATCTATCAAAATCATCACCTTGAGTGATATTGGACTTAAATTCCATTCCTTCTGACTTGGGTATCAAATGCCCCCAACCATAACAAACCGAATGCTCAAAACTAAGCAATGAACTATGTCATAGTCCCTATATTCTCAGGCCATTGGCAGAGTAATACACAAAAATCTCTTGTTCATTTTAATAATGTTTAACCAAATGATTTTTATCCCAATAAAAGACATTTATAAAGGAAAAGAAGGAAATTGAAGGAAAAGGTCATAAAGAAGAATTCTTATTAATGTTGTGCCAAACATGAAAGAAAGGTACAAAGGAAAAGGTCCAAAAGACAGGTATCCAAATATCAAAGGCTTGAACCTCCTGGAGATGACCCTGAATGTTGTCCTTGTCAAGAAGATTTCGTCTACTGTAAGGACGTATAGAGGTATGAACTTCTTTCTGAAATGCCGAGTCTATATGGGATTCTTTTGTTGCCAACTTGATTGCAAAATTTTGAGCCACCCTTTGCAGGTTTTCAACTCGAATCCTCCTTTGGTTTCAAGACACCTTTTGCGGGTTTTCATCTTGAACCCTCCTTTTTCTTTTATTTGTTTGACCTAAACCGCCCTTTGCGGATTTTCACTTTTAAGTTCTTTTTTTTTCTTTGACCTAAAGCACCCTTTGCGGGTTTTCACTTTAAGTTCTTTTTTTTCTTTTTCTTTTTTTTCTTTTTCCTCTTCATGCATAGTACTTCTTGACTGAATTAGAGTTTACTGGATTCTTGAGCTCATCTCCATCTATTTTAGCTAGAATTAATGCCCTTCTATCAAAGGCTTTTGACACAACATAGGGCCCATCCCATTAGGTGCCCATTTTCCTCGAGAATCTTTTTGGATTGGTAATATCTTCTTTAATACCAAATCCCCTTCTCGGAACTTTCGCGGGTGGACCTTCTTGTCATATGCCCGTATCATCCTTTTCTAGTACATTTGACCATGACAGAATGCTTCTAGTCTCTTCTCATCGATGAGGTTCAGCTGATTGTATCTTGCTTGAACCCATTCAGCCTCTTCTAAGTTTGTCTCTTTTAAGACACAGAGGAATGGTTTTTCAACTTCAATTGGTAACACAGCCTCCATCCTATATACCAAAGAGAATGGCATTGCCCCAGTAGAGGTTCGTATAGAAGTTCTATAGACATATAATGCGAAAGGCAGCTTCTTTTGCCAATCAGTGTAAGTGTTAGCATTTTTGCCACTATCTTCTTGATATTCTTATTTGCAGCCTCTACAGCTCCATTCATTTTCGGGCGATAGGTCACCGAATTGTGATGCTTGATTTGAAACTGGTCACAGACCTCATCCATCATCTTACTATTTAAATTTGAGGCGTTGTCGGTCATAATCCTTTCAGGTAGGCCATAGTGACATATAATTTCCTTTTTTAAGAATTTGCATACAACAGACCTTGTGACATTTGCATAAGATGCAGCTTCTACCCATTTGGTGAAGTAGTCGATAGCCACTAAGATGAATCTATGCCCATTCGATGCCTTCGGGTAGATTTTCACGATTACGTCTAATCCCCACATTGAAATTGGTGACGGAGCCGTTATAACATGAAGTGGAAGAGGTGGTGTATGAACTTTATCTGTATAGACTTGACACTTATGGCACTTGCGGGGATAATTGATGCAGTCTGTCTCCATAGTGGACCAATAATAACCAAAGTGCATGATCTGTCTAACCATGGTGAAGCCACTTGGATGAGTTCCACAAACTTCTTCGTGAACTTCCTCTAGTATTGTTTGAGCTTCTTTGTCATCCACACACCTTAACAGCACCTGATCCAGACTCTTTTTATATAGGATTTCGCCATCGAGGACATATCCTGCAGCAAACCTTCTTATTGTCTTCTTGTCATTCCCAGTTGCCTATGGGGCTATATTCTTGGGTCTTGATATACCGTAAGATGTCATGATACCATGGAAGGCCGTCTATTTCTTCCTTTACGTTGCAACAATAGGCTGGGGAATCAAAAAGTTGCATTTTAATATGCACCATCTTCGTGCCTTCACTCGCTTTAAACATGGCTGCTAGAGTAGCAAGGGCATCAACCATTTGATTATCTTCTCTCGGGAGATATTTGAAGGTAATCTTGTCAATTTTTTTTATCAGTTGAAGAACCAGTTTTTAATACTTCACCAATTTCGTGTCTTTTGTTTCCTACTCTCCTCGAATCTGATAGATGACTAGTGCTGAATCACCAAAGACTCTTAAGATTTTAATTTCTTTTCAATGGCTGCTCGTAGACCAAGTATACAAGCCTCGTATTCAGCCATGTTGTTGGTGCAGAAGAATTCCAATATGCTTGTGAATGGGTAATGGTTTCCTTATGGCGAAACCAAGATTTCCCCAATACCTCGTCCTAAAGCGTTTGTAGCACCGTCAAAATTTATTACCTAGGATTCTTCTGAGTCATCATTTTCCTCGGTCAAAATGCACATCAGGTCTTCATCTGGGAACTTGAAGTTTAATGTCTCATAGTCTTCGCAGGCACGACTTGCCAAGAAATTTGCTATCGCACCCTTTTATATCTTTCTAGCTTACATACTGAATATCGAATTCTGATAGTAACATTTGCCAACGGGCCATTTTTCCTGAAAAAACTGGAGCTTCCATCATGAACTTCAGAGGATCTAGCTTTGATATTAACCACATGGTATGGTATAGCATGTACTGTCTTAGCCTCTTTGCCGCCCATACTAAGGCACAACACAATTTCTTGATTGAGGAATATCTGGTTTCAGAATCTGTGAATTTCTTACTCAAGTAGTAGATTACTCTTTCTTTTCTTCCCATCTCGTCATGCTGTCCTAATACACATCCCATCGAATCTTCATGGATAGTTAAGTATAGAATCAGGGGTTTCTCTGGAACGGGCAGTACTAGAATAGGGGGATTCATCAACTGCTTCTTGATTTCCTCTAGCGCAGCTTGGCACTCTTCATTCCATGTCCCTGGGTTATTCTTTCGAAGTATTCTAAATACAGGACTGCATTTCTCTGTTAATTGAGAGATGAAACGAGCAATGTAATTTAACCTTCCAAGGAATCCTCAAACCTCTTTTTGCGTTTGAGGTGGTGGGAGTTTCTGAATGGCTTTGACTTTATCCAGGTCAATCTCAATTCATCTTTCACTTAGGATGAACTCCGGTAATTTTCCTGACCGAACTCCAAAGGTGCATTTGGTTGGGTTGAGTTTTAACTGAAACTTTCTTAACCTTTTGAAGAGTTTTTCCAGATTCTCTATGTGTTCTTCTTCCGAATAGGATTTGGCAATCATACCATCAACGTAAACTTCTATCTCTTTGTGCCTCATATCATGGAATAGAGTTACCATGACTCGTTAATATGTTGCCCCTGCATTCTTGAGGCCAAAAGGCATGACTTTGTAGCAAAAGGTTTCCCACGGAGTTATAAATGTGGTCTTATTCATATCCTTTGGGCACATCTTGATCTTGTTATACCCTGAGAAGCCATCCATAAAGGAGAAGAGAGAATGCCCCGCTGTGCTGTCCACTAGGGTGTCGATGTGCGGCAGTGGGAAGTTATCTTTAAGACTCGCCCTATTAAGATCTCGATAATCGACGCACATGCGCACTTTTCCACCTTTCTTTGGAATTGGGACGATATTTTCTACCCATTATGTGTATTTTACAACTTCTAGGAATCTGGCATCATACTGCTTCTTAACTTCATCCCTAATTTTCAAGAGCATTTCTGGCTTCATTCTTCTTAACTTTTGCTATACAGGCTTGCATTCTGGCCTAATAGGGAGTCTGTGCACAACAATGTATGTATTCAGTCCCGGCATATTTTCACACGACCAAGAAAAAATGTCTGTATACTCCCGTAGAAGTTTGACCAAACTCAGTCGGGTTTCAGCAGTGATAAAGGTACCGATCTTTACCTTGCGTTTTTCTTCTTCAATTCCGAAATTCAAAGTTTCCAACTCTTCTTTGTGGGGTAGAATTTGCTTTCCTTCGTTCTCTACTAACCTGAGCATATCATTGGGAAGATCATATTCTTCCTCGCCTTCCCAGTTTTCGACCTCTTCTTAACATATGGGCAGTTCGAAGTCAATTTCTAGGTCAGATTCGGAGTTATGAATACCATTGATATCTGAATACCTGTAAGGGAAAGGATCAAATACACAACGAGAAATGAATAAAGAAATGAATGAAATGATTTGTTTTGTTTTGATTTTGGTATTTTTTACATTTTTATTCTGTTTTATAGTTTGTTTTTGGTATTCAAGTATTTAGGGAAAGAACGTTTTCCACACGAAGTTTATTGAAGAAAACATCATTTTATTGATAAGTAGAACCATAATGGTTAAACATGGGCCCTTAACAAGAGATCTCAAATTGCCCCCAGGCCAAAAGCAAATGAGTTGGTTTCGGGTATTACTCTGTGGATGACCTAAAAGCTATAGGGATGTCTTCCACAGTCCAGTTGTTTAGTTCTGAGCAAGGGCGGATCATGGAGTGGTACTTGTTTCCCTCATCCTCCCCTAATATTGCGTTAATGTTCAGCTCCCCAAAAGCCTTCTCTAAACTGTTCTTTATTTTCTCTTTGTTTGAAGTGTCAGGATTCATAATTCCTCATGATACAAAGGTTTGCCTCAACGGCGGGAAATTCATTGGTTTCCACTTTACTTATTCTCCATTTAATTGGGCTTTCCTCTTTTCTTGTTTTTCTCTAATTGCAGCTCTCCTTTCCATGGGGTTGGGTTTGTAACCTAGCCCAAATCTATCTCGTTTGTCAAGGATCATCACTGGATATGGCCTCCCTTGAAGCTGCTTGCCAAGGCCTTTTCTGGCTTTCGTTTCTTTTCCAAGGGTCTTCTTTACTTGCATCTTAGCGTTGTTCGACAATTCTGGCTCTGGGAATTTACTTCCTTCAGAAACAAATGTGGCGTTGACAAGTTCAAGGGTCCTGAAGTGGCACTCAAGTGCGCCTTCATCCACCTGAATTTATGGAGCATCTGCTGATACCGATGCTATGATCTCTTCTTCAGCTCCTACGTCCACCAGCTAGCCTCCAACTATGAACTTCAATTTTTGGTGGAGAGTAGAAGGGATAGCCCCTGCCGTGTGAATCCAAGGGTGCCCTAGCAGACAACTGTAAGTGGGCCATATGTCCATTACTATGAAATCCACCTCAAAGGTTAATGGTCTAATTTGCAGGGGAACTTCAATTTTGCCCAAAACATCTCTTTGGGTTCTATCAAAGGCCCTTACCGAGTTTTGGTAGGCAATCATATGATAACTATAGATTGGTAACTTCTTTAAGGTGGCTAGGGGCAGGACGTTTAAGGCTGATCCATTATCAATTAGAACCCCTGGCAACATGTGTCCCTTGCAACGTGTAGAGATGTGGAGAGCTTTGTATGATCCTCTCCCAACAGCCGGAATCTCTTCATCATTGAATGTGATAAAGTTGTTAACAACAATATTATTGACCAACCCTTCTATCTTGTCAGTCGATATTTCCTTCGATACAAATGTCTGGTTCAAAATTTTCAAGAGGGCATCTCTATGACCCTCAGAACTCAGCAGCAACGAGAACATTAAAATTCTAGCTGGGAGCTTGTGAAGTTGCTCCACTACACTATATTCACCGTCCCTCAAAATTTTCAAAAATTCTTGAACCTCTGACTCCTTTACAAGCTCAAGTTGTGCTTTAGGTTTCTCTGTCAAGAAATCCTTTTCTCCTTCTGGTTCTTTATCCGCTGCCCTTCTCTAAGCAGCATCTCTGTCTTCTAGTCCAAGTGGCGAATAGCATCGTCCACTTCTTGTAAAGGGTGTTTTAATCTCTGCAACATGTTTCTTTATCTGTCTATCTTCCTCCTCATTCACTGCATTCACCCCATTCTTTTGGTGACTGGGTAGTGGGTTATCCTTATCGTCAGACGAGTCAAACGATAGCATTCCTAACTTTCGTAAATCTTCAACCACCCTCTTGAAAGCCGTGCAATTTTTTATAGTATGTCCTTTGTTCCCGACGTGGTACTCGCACTGGACTTTCTCATTATACCATGGTGGGTATAGGGGAGAGAAATGTGGAACTTGTCGTGGAAAGACCGTCTATGCTTGAACTAACTCCGAAAAGAGTTCAGCATACGTCATGGGGATGGGCAAAAAATAGGGTTTCTTGCTTCCCTGGTACCTTCGCTCATCTTTTTGCGGATTTGAGGCCACCTGGTTGGTTACCTGAGCAGCAGGCTTATTCAAGACTACCCATTTTGAATAATTAGGATTGTAGGCACTCGTCATATTCACATCGTTGTCCTTCTTCCTGTAAGGCTTCTTGGCGTCACGTCCATCTAGTTTTCTACTTTTGATCGCAGCTAAGATCATTTCACTGTTTATCATCATGTCTGCGAAACTTTTGGTTACATGGTTGATCATTCTATCGTAGAATGCACCCTTGAAGGTTTTGACGAACATTGGGGTAATCTCGCTCTCTAATAGCGGTGGTTGAACCTGTGCAGTGACATCGCGCCATATTTGGGCGTACTGGCGGAAGCTTTCATTGTTTCTTTGTTCCATCCCCTATAGGACTAATCTACTTGGAGTCATGTCAGTGACATGCTTGTACTACTCACCGAACGCCTTTAACAGATCCTTCCACGTTCGGATGTTCTCTCAACTCAACTAGGTATACCAACGGGATGCAGATCCAATCAAGTCAGAATTTGCAAATTAATATAGAGCTTAAAATTATTGTCCGTTTATAGATTTAATTCCATTTTATGCATTTAAAACTTGGTTTCAAGCTCTGGACCCGAGCTTTACCCCGTTTGTTTAATTGGGGGAAAACGCTATTGCTCTCGGGGGAATACTAATTCTCTGTATGGGCCTAGTAAGTACCTTCGGGGCTCATGCTCTATGTCTTCGTGTGGATACTGATCCTTCGTATAGGTATAGAAGTGGGTCCCCCTAAGTTAAACATGTTTCGTAGGGGATAGCGAGGACAATTTAGGAACCTTTTAGAACTAAACCTATTTGAGAATCTAGAAGCCTACCCCTCTAGATCCATGTGGAAAATTTAGGTGTAGAAGTTTGGTCAAATTATTTCGTAGAGATGGTCTGTGGAGACATGTCCAGAAGTGTCGAATGCGCTGCCCAGTTACTATTCATACAATGGAATTATTTTGGACCTTTATGTTTAATCTTGTTCTTAAAATGTATTCTAATCATTTCCTTGTTTTGAATTTTGCATGTTTTGTGCATTATCATTCCATAATAAAGAAGGGGTTGTTTCTTAATATACTTACTCGGATAAAAAGACAGCTTTATGATCATGGATGTGAGATTTCTTCAGAAAGAGGAAAACAATACTGATGTGTTTCACTGGTCTAAGGTCAACCAGCATGCATATGGGGATAGTATGACGAGTGAACACGTCACTAAAACTTCCGAGTATGCCCACGTCAGTGTCAAGCAGAACAGTGTACAAGAATTACGGGATATCTGGGAGCATTTAGACTACTCAACCAAGCAAGTATTCTTTGATGCATACGGTGATATAGCTTATTTGTTGAATGTACAAGTAGATGAGCCATTTCTGAAAGCACTGAATTCTAGAATCTCAGGTACTGTTGCTTCACATTCAATGGTGAAGATATGATGCCCACCTTTGAAGAGTATGCTGCACTTTTCAACCTGCGTGGGGTAAGGAGAGACTGGGTTTATGCTAAGCCACCCAAGAACAAGAATGCACATCTGAGACTTAAAACCTTTGCTGGAATGGGAGACGAATGGGTCAAGGGGCTGATTCAGAAAAGAGGTGGTAGCTTTTCTTTTATGTGGTGGAGCATCCGAAACATCATCTCTACTTACCCCGATAAAGAAAAGAGGGTGGCTCTGTTAGCCATTGCGATCTATGGTCTGGTCATCTTTATAAGAGTTATGGGTAACATCGATGTGGCTATATTGGATCTTTTCGAGCAGTTGAAAAGAGAGACTATTCCAGTACCAGTGGTGCTTGCCGAGACTTGCATCTCTTTAAATGCATGTCAGAAGTTGGAAGGCGTGCGTTTTAGAGGTGTGCTCAGTTGCTTCAAGTTTGGGCCCTTAGCCATTTCTGGAAGTGTCCAACTCTAGTCCTACCCAACACGCTCTCCCCAAATTTCTCTACACTTCACGAGTTTCTAGAGAAGAATTAGCCAGTATTGAAGAGGAAGAAATGGACCGATATCTTCAGAGATCGCTGGGATCAAGACATTGTTTGGAGGGTTCCATGGTTAGGTCACGCCAAAATCATGTATAAATGTGGAGACTTTAACTATCTTATGTTGCTTGGAATCTGGGGTGGAATTGGCTGTGCTCCACTGTTGGTTTCACGGCAATATGGTTCGCGACAGTTTGTTCTTTTCACTACAGGTCTTAATTCCACAGAGTTTGAGTTTCAGGGATAGTTCAAAGAAAAGATCCACACCATCAATGAATTGTGGAAATGGTGCTATCGGGTGAAAATGGAGCATGACAGTAGATGTATGATTACCCCTGATTACGATGTCTGTAGGCGCAAGAGAATGAATGACAAGGTTCTACCTCCCACTAACCAGGTCAAGCCTATAAAAGAGCATCTAAAAGTGGTTCCATCCGAAGCTAATATTTTGAGGGCTGAGCTCAAAAAGACCAAGGCTAAAATGGACTCCTTACAGGAGTAGCATGTTAGAGAATTATTTGAGGCGAGTCTAGATGTTGAGAAATACAAGGGAGAGACGAACCGTGTGACAAAGATGTACAAAGACTTATAACAAAAGTTCGAGATTCAAAGGGTCGACTTTCAAAAATTTTGGACTACAGTTAGAAATGCAGATTTGAGGAAGAGCCCGGAACAGTGGAAACAAGAAATAGAACAAGATGTGAACAAGGAAAGGGAACATGGCAAACGAGAAATAGAGAAATAAAGATGGGCTTTACCTGAAGAAAGAAAGAAGGGTAAATAGTCAGCTGAAAATGAAAATGGTAAACGGGTCCTCCAGAAAGAAAAAGATAGTGTGGCTGCATGGAAGATAAAAGCCCACGACAACAAAACCCGTTTGTTAGAGTCACAAGCTGCATATGACGAGACCAACAAGAAGTTGAAGCAAATTCAGGCTTTCATAACTGAGTTGCAAGTCAAGATAGCTGACTTGAACCATTCACTGTATGAGCTTCAAAATGATGACACCTACACTCAACTTCAGGCCAGCTTGAATGAAATTGACTCTCTGAAAGAACAAGTTGAAGAGATGGATAGCATCATTCAAGAGTACGAAACGAGGATCCTAGTCCTTGAAGATGCTATTGATGGAGGAAATGACTACTTATTAACCCGTCTCCGAGACAACGCCAGAAGATTCCAAGAATGGGAGGAGTTCGATAGGACAATCATGACTCAAATCCAGGATGTGGCTAAACATGTGACGATGCTAGCTACAGAAGCTACTGCTCTACGGCAGTACACCAGGCCAGTTGGAGAAGTTGTCCCCAGGCTTATGTGGTTAATTGAGGAAATGAAGGAACTAGGCGTTAGGGTAGAGAAATATTTGTAACATGTTTAAAACTTTGTAATAAAGAATCATTCTTATTCCAATAAAGAGTTGTTTTTCGAGCAAAGTTTCACGGAATCAATGGCCCTTCGTTTACATACATTTGCATATTTTCTTTTGTTTGTTATATTTTCTTTGCATTAGTACATAATATTGCATAACATGATAAGAAATTAACTTAATTAAACATGTGACAGAAAATCAAAGTAGCAAACTCGACTCATAGCTACCGTACCCGTTCCAGAACCAAATCCATAAATACCGAAGAGCGATTAACATCACTAGAAGTTACCTGCAAAGACACCCAGGAAAAGCTGGAAAGCTAGAAAGTGATCTGAAACAGGAAATGGATGTGTCACGCTGGAAGACGGTCACTCAGATCGCGGGGTTATTTGGGTTCAAAAACCTAGAATGAGGGGAAGAAGCAGATGCTATACCACAGTTTCCTGAGGAATTTTTTGGAAACCTAAAAGGGGCTAATCCAACTAAAATAAAACTCCCTTTTCATTTTGTTGAATCATCTGTTCGGGCACCGGTAGATACTAGAGTCAATCACAGTGAAGCTCAAAACTTTGAAGTCCCAGATCTAGACAGATTGCTGATAGGGACAACGCAAACAAGAAGCTGGAAGAGCGTTGCAAAAAGTTGGAAGAAATGATGAGAGCTTTCCAGGAAGGGAATATGCAAGGTGGTTCAGAAGCCAAGGACTTGAGCTTGGTGACTAACCTAATGGTCCCACCGAAATTCAAGACCCCTGACTTTAATAAATATGAAGGAACCACTTGTCCAAATGCTCATCTAACCACGTACTATAGGAAGATGTCGATGTGCTTGGATAATGAGAAACTCTTGATTCACTGCTTTTAGGACAGTTTGATTGGATCTGCATCCCATTGGTATACCCAACTGAGTCGAGAGAACATCCGAACGTGGAAGGATTTGTCAAAGGCGTTCAATGAGCAATACAAGCATGTCACTGACATGACTCCAAGTGGATTAGTCCTATATGGGATGGAATAAAGACACAATGAAAGCTTCTGCCAGTACGCCCAAAGGAGGCGGGATGTCACTGCATAGGTTCGACCACCGCTATTAGAGAGCGAGATTACCCCAATGTTCTTCAAAGCCTTCAAGGGTGCATTCTATGATAGAATGATCAACCATGCGAGCAAAAGTTTCGCAGACATGCTGATAAATGGCGAAATGATCTTAGTTGCGATCATAAGCGGAAAGCTAGATGGAGGTGACGCCAAGAAGCCTTATAGGAAGAAGGAAAATGATGTGAATATGAAGAGCACCTACAATCCCAATTATTTGAAAGGGGTAGTCTTGAATAAGCCTGTTGCTCAGGTAACTAACCAGGTGGCCTCATATCCGCAAAAAGACAAGCGAAGGTACCAGGGAAGGAAGAAACCAAAATTTTTTGCCAATACCCATGACGTATGTTAAACTCTTTTCGGAGTTAGTTCATGCACAGATGGTGCTGCCATGACATGTTTCACATTTCTCTCCCCCATACCCACCATGGTATGATGAGAAATTCCAGTGCGAGTACCACGCCAGGAACAAAGGACATACTATCAAAAATTGTATGGCTTTCAAGAGGGTGGTTGAAGATTTGCAAAAGTCAGGAATTCTATCCTTCGACTCGTCTGACGAGAAGGATAACCTACTACCCAATCACCAAAAGATAGACAGATAAAGAAACATGTTGCAGAGATTAAAGCATCCATGGCTTTGGTATGGGCTCAGATAGTGGAAGCTGAGATGATAGAAAGGCCAAATTCAAAAGTGAAGGACAATGATGAGCTCTATTGTGAGTATCATCAAAAAAAGGACACAAGATTCAGCGTTGTGAAGATTTTAAACAGCTTGTGCAAGCCAAAATGGACAGTGGAGAATTAGAATTCTCTGAAAAGGGAAAAGAAGAACATACACCATGTGTGTGCACAATAGACGAGACTCATGCCAGAAGGAATTATGCAGGAATGAAGCCTTTGGTGATCAAAACCAAAGCAAAGGCTGCAGAGCCACCGAAGAACACAACTCTCTGGCTTATTATAAAGACACCTGCTTTCTTTCCATATAAGGGTAGCAAACAGGTGCCCTGGAATTATGCCTGCTCGGTGACAACTCCGGGGAGCACATCATCAAAAGAAGAACCAAAGGAAAAACCAAAGGAAGAAACGAAAGAAGAGCCAGTGAATCAGGTGGGAAATTTTACAAGAAGTGGACGATGCTATTCGCCACTTGGACCAGAAGACAGAGATGTTGCTCAGAGAAGGGCAGCGGATAAAGAACCAAAAGGAGAAAATGATTTTTTTTACGGAGAAACCTAAAGCACGACTTGAACCAGTAAATGAGTCAGAGGCTCAAGAATTTCTGAAAACTTTGAGGCACGGTGAATATAGTGTGGTGGAGCAACTTCACAAGCTCCTAGCTAGAATTTCAACGCTCTCGTTGTTGCTGAGTTTTGAGGGTCATAGAGACGCCCTCCTGAAAATTTTGAGCTAGACATTTGTACCGAATGAGATATTGACTGACAAGATAGAAGGGTTGGTCAATAATATTGTTGTTAACAACTTCATCACATTCAGTGATAAAGAGATTCTGGCTGTTGGGAGAGGATCATACAAAGCTCTCCACATGTTGCAAGGGACACATGCTGCAAGAGGTTCTGATTGATAATGGATCAGCCTTAAACGTCCTGCCCCTAGCCACCTTAAAGAAGTTACCAGTCGATTGTTCTCATATGATTGCCTACCAGAACTCGGTAAGGGCCTTTGATGGAACCCAGAGAGATGTTCTGGGAAAAATTAAAGTTCCCTTGCAAATCGGACCGTCAACCTTTGAGGTGGATTTCATAATAATGGACATACGGCCCACTTAAAGTTGTCTACTAGTGCGCCCTTGGATTAACGCGGCAAGGGTTGTCCTTTCTATTCTCCACCAAAAATTGAAGTTCATAGTTGGAGGCCCGCTGGTGGACGTAAGAGTTGAAGAAGATATCATAGCATCGGTATCAGCAGATGCTCCATACATTCAGGTGGATGAAGGCACACTTGAGTGCCACTTTAGGACCCTCGAACTTGTCAATGCCACATTCGTGTCTGAAGGAAGTAAGGTCCCAGAGCCAGAATTGTCGAACAACGCTAAGATGCAAGTAAAGCAGACCCTTGGAAAAGGGACGAAAGCTGAAAAAGGCCTTGGCAAGCAGCTTCAAGGGAGGCCATATCCAGTGATGATCCCCGATAAACGAGATAGATTTGGGCTAGGTTACAAGCCCAGCCCCATGGAAAAGAAAGCTGCAATTAGAGAAAAACAAGAAAAGAGGAAATCCTAATTAAGTGGAGAAGAAGTGAAGTAGAAACCAATAACTTTCCCGCCGCTGAGTCAAACCTTTGTATCAGGAGGAATTGTGAATCCCGATACTTCAAACAAAGAGGAAGAGAAAGGAAAAAACAATTTAGAGAAGGCTTTTAGAGAGCTGAACATTAATGCAATATTAGAGGAGGATGAGGGAAACAAGTACCTCTCCATGATCCGCCCTTGCTCATAACTAAACAACTGGACTGTGGAAGACACCCCTATAGCTTTTAGGTCATCCACAGAGTAATACCCGAAACCAACTCATTTGCCTTTAGCACAGGGGCAATTTGATCTCTTGTTAAGGGCTCATCTTTAACCATTATGGTTCCACTTATCAATAAAATGATGTTTTCTTTAATAAACTTCGTGTGGCAAACGTTCTTACCCTAAATACTTGAATACCAAAAACAAACTATAAAACATAATAAAAATGTAAAAAATACCAAAATTAAAACAAAATAAATCATTTCATTTATTTCTTTATTCATTTCTTATTGTATATTCGATCTTTTCCCTTGCAGGTATTCATATATCAATGGTATTCATAACTACGAATCTGACCCAGAAATTAACTTCGAGCTGCCATGTGTTTAGAAGAGGTCAGAAACTGTGAAGACGAGGAAGAATATGATCTTTCCAATGATATGCTCAGGTTATTAAAGAATGAAGGAAAGCAGATTCTACCCCACAAAGAAGAGTTGGAAACTTTGAATTTCGGAACTGAAGAAGAAAAATGCGAGGTAAAGATCGGTACCTTTATCAATGCTGAAACCCGATAGAGTTTGGTCAAACTTCTACAGGAGTATAAAGACAATTTTTCTTGGTTGTATGAAGACATGCCGGGACTGGATACAGA
Source organism: Hibiscus mutabilis (assembly GCA_019671005.1). NCBI lineage: Eukaryota > Viridiplantae > Streptophyta > Magnoliopsida > Malvales > Malvaceae > Hibiscus > Hibiscus mutabilis. The sequence continues at coordinate 19,808,781 of CM033745.1, forward strand.
CATTGTTGTGCACAGACTCCTTATTAGGCCAGAATGCAAGCCCGAACAACAGAAGTTAAGAAGAATGAAGCCAGAAATGCTATTGAAAATTAGGGATGAAGTCAAGAAGCAGTATGATGCCGGATTTCCAGAAGTTGTAAAATACTCAAAATGGGTAGCAAATATCGTCCCAGTTCCAAAGAAAGGTGGAAATATGTACATGTGCGTCGATTATCAAGATCTTAATAGGGCGTGTCCTAAAGATAACTTCCCACTGCCGCACATCAATACCCTAGTGGACAACACAGCGGGGCATTCTCTCTTGTCTTTTATGGACGGCTTCTCAAGGTATAACCAGATCAAGATGTGCCTAGAGGATATGAATAAGATGACATTTATAACTCTGTAGGGAACCTTTTGCTACAAAGTCATGCCTTTTGGCCTCAAGAATGCAGGGGCACCATATCAGCGAGCCATGGTAACTCTATTACATGATATGATGCACAAAGAGATAGAAGTTTACGTTATGATATGATTGCCAAATCTCGTTCGGAAAAAGAACACGTAGAGAATCTAGAAAAACTCTTCAAAAGGTTGAGAAAGTTTCAGTTAAAACTCAACCCGACCAAATGCACCTATGGAGTTCGATCGGGAAAATTACTGGGGTTCGTCGTAAGTGAAAGAGGAATTGAGATTGACCCCGATAAAGTCAAAGCAATTTAGGAACTTCTACCACCTCAAACGCAAAAAGAGGTTCGAGGATTCCTTGGAAGGTTAAATTACATTGCTCGTTTCATCTCTCAGTTAACAGAGAAATGTAGTCCTGTATTTAGGCTACTTCGAAAGAATAACCCTGGGACATGGAATGAAGAGTGCCAAGCTGCGCTAGAGGAAATCAAGAAGCAGCTAACGAATCCCCCTATTCTAGTACCGCCCATTCCAGAGAAACCCTTAATTCTATACTTAACTGTCCATGAAGATTCGATGGGATCTGCATTAGGACAGCATGACGAGACGGGAAGAAAAGAAAGAGCAATCTACTACTTGAGTAAAAAATTCACAGATTGTGAAACCAGATATTCCTCAATAAGAAATTGTGTTGTGCCTTAGTATGGGCGAAAAAGAGGCTAAGAAAATACATGCTATACCATACCACATGGTTAATATCAAAGTTAGATCCTCTAAAGTTCATGATGGAAGCTCCCGCTTTATCAGGAAAAATGGCCCGTTGGCAAATATTACTATCAGAATTCAACATTCAGTATGTAAGCCAGAAAGCTATAAAAGGGAGTGCGATAGTAGATTTCTTGGCAAGTCGTGCCTGCGAAGACTATGAGGAATTAAACTTCTAATTCCAAGATAAAGACCTGATATGCATTTTAACTGAGGAAAATGATGACTCGAAAGAATCCTAGGTAATGAATTTTGATGGTGATGCAAACGCTTTAGGACAAGGTATTGGAGCAATCTTGGTTTCGCTAGAAGGAAACCATTACCCATTCACAAGCCGATTGGAATTCTTCTGCACCAACATGGCCGAATACGAGGCTTGTATACTCGGTCTACGAGTAGCCATTGAAAATAAAATTAAAATCTTAAGAATCTTTGGTGATTCAGCACTAGTCATCTATCAGATTCGAGGAGAGTGGGAAACAAAAGAAATGAAATTGGTGAAGTATCACAAACTGGTTCTTCAACTGATAAAAGAATTTGACAAGATTACCTTCAAATATCTCCCGAGAGAAGATAATCAATTGGTTGATGCCCTTGCTACTCTAGCAGCCATGTTTAAAGCGAGTGAAGGCACGGAGATGATACATATTAAAATGCAACTTTTTGATTCCCCAACCTATTGTTGCAATGTAGAGGAAGAAATAGACGACCTTCCATGGTATCATGACATGTTGCGGTATATCAAGACCTAAGAATATCCCTCCACAGGGAACTGAGAATGACAGGAAGACAATCAGAAGGTTTGCTGCAGGATATGTCCTCGATGGCAAAATCCTATATAAAAAGAGTCAAGATTAGGAGCTGTTAAGGTGTGTGGATGCCAAAGAAGCTCAAACAATACTAGAGGAAGTTCACGAAGGAGTTTGTGGAACTCATCCAAGTGGATTCACCATGGCTAGACGGATCATGCGCTTTGGTTATTATTGGTCCACTATAAAGACAGACTGCATCAATTATGCCCGCAACTGCCATAAGTGTCAAGTCTATGCAGATAAAATTCATACACCACCTCTTCCACTTCATGTTATAACGCCTCTATAGCCATTTTCAATGTGGGGATTAGACGTAGTCGGGCAAATCTACCCGAAGGCATCGAATGGGCATAGATTCATCTTAGTGGCTATCGACTAATTCACCAAATGGGTAGAAGCTGCAACTTATACAAATGTCACAAGGTTTGTTGTCTGTAAATTCTTAAAAAAAGAAATTATCTGTCGCTATAGCCTACTTGAAAGGATTACTACCGACAATGCCTCAAATTTAAATAATAAGATGATGGATGGGGCTTGTGAGCAGTTTCAAATCAAGCATCACAATTCGGTGACCTATCGCCCAAAAAGGAATGGAGCTGTAGAGGCTGCAAATAAGAATATCAAAAAGATAGTGGCAAAAATGGCTGACACTTACACTTATTTGTATGAGAAGCTGCCTTTCGCATTATATGCCTATAGAACTGGTATACGAACCTCTACTAGGGCAACGCCATTCTCTTTGGTATATGGGATAGAGGTTGTGTTACCAATTGAAGTTGAAATACCACCCTTCTGTGTTTTAAAAGAGAGAATTAGAAGAGGTTGAATGGGTTCAAGCGAGATACAATCAGCCGAACCTCATTGATGAGAAGAGACTAAAAGCAATCTGTCATTGTCAAATGTACCAGAAAATGATGATACGTGCATATGAAAAGATGGTCCACCCGCGAAAGTTTCGATAAGGGGATTTGGTATTAAAGAAGATATTACCAATCCAAAAAGATTATTGAGGAAAATGGGCACCTAACTGGGAAAGGCCCTATGTTGTGTCAAAAGCCTTTGACAAAGGGGCATTGATTCTGGTTGAAATGGATGGAGATGAGCTCAAGAATCCAGTAAACTCTGATTCAGTCAAGAAGTACTATACATAAAGAAGAAAAACAAGAAGATAAAAAGGAACTTAAAGTGAAAACCCGTAAAGGGCGCTTTAGGTCAAAGAAAGAAGAAAAAAAGAATTTAAAGTGAAAACCCGCAAAGGGTGCTTTAGGTCAAACAAAAAGAAAGAAAAATGAGGGTTCAAGATGAAAACCCGCAAAGGGCATCTTGAAACCAAATGAGGATTCGAGTTGAAAACCCACAAAGGGTGGCTCAAAATTTTACAATCAAGTTGGAAACAAAAGAATCCCATATAGACTCGGCATTTCAGAAATAAGTTCATACCTTCATACGTCCTTACAGTAGACGAAATCTTTATGACAAGGACAACACTCGGGGTCGTCGCCAGGAGGTTCAAGCCTTTTATATCTGGATACCTATCTTTTGGACCTTTTTCTTTTGTACCTTTCTTTCATGTTTGCCACAACATTAATAAGAATTCTTCTTTATGACCTTTTCCTTCAATTTCCTTATTTTCCTTTATAAATGTCTTTTATTGGGTTAAGTATCATTTGGTTAAACATTATTAAAATGAACAAGAGATTTTCGCGTATTACTCTATCAATGGCCTGAGAATATAGGGACTATGACATAGTTCATGCTTAGTTTTGAGCATTTGGTTTGTTATGGTTGGGGGCATTTGATACCCAATTCAGAAGGAAGGGAATTTAAGTCCAATATCATTCAAGGTGATGATTTTGATGGATTCATAAAGAGGCTTAATTGTATGCAAGATTGCTTGAAATGCCTTTCACTCGATATTGATGTATCAACTACAATGATAGTTGAATTTTTGAAAACAAAGGATTCAAACACGCAATGATTAAATATTTTCCATGAAGTGAGGAAACGTAAGAAATAAGAATGATGAAGCAGAAGATGACCGTTCCATGAAGGAAAGAGACATGAAAAAGAAAGATAGTGAAGCAGAGACAGTGGAGATGGCCACTAATTTAAGTTAACAAGCTTAGAAAAAGTGGCATGCATTCATGTTGTAGACATCCTTAGGGACATGCCTGTAATGATGACATCACGTATCAGGTTTTTTGCAGGTATGTAGAAACTTTTCATCAAATGAACTCGCTCATCTATTCGAGCACATGGAGAATAGAACATGCCTATCCTTTCAGGCGTAAGGAGATTGGAAGTCGTTTATCCGTTCAGACGCATGAAGAATGGAAGTCGTTCATCTATTTGAGCACATGGAGAATAGAACTCGCCTATCCATTCAGGCGTAAGGAGATTGGAAGCCGTTTATCCATTCTGAAATATAAATAATGGAGGTTGTCTATCTATTCAGACATTAGGATAATAGAACCCACCCAACAGTTCGGGCATCAGGAGGACAGAGCTGAGCAACATATCAGAGATTGATGAAAATCAAGTGCCTCATGTTCTTTACTGTATCCCTATTTCACTGGAATAAGCAAAGAAGGGGCAGCTGTTGTCACTTGATTTTTACCTATTTTTAAAAAAATAAAAAATTAATACATAATATAAAAAAATAATAATAAGCCCACTTTAAATAAAATACAAAAAATAATAGTGAGCCTATTTAAAATAAAAACGGAGGAAAATATGGTTCATAAAACCCATTTTTTTAAATAAGCCCATTTAAATAAAAAACACTAGAAAAATAATAAATAAGGAACCCATTTTATTTTTTTAGAGGCCTAAATTAACCCATTTATCTTTTTTTTAAGTTTATTCGAGATCGTCGGATCTGGAGTTCAAAGGATCAAGGGCTTGGATCGAATAAAGAAAAAAAGGGAAAAAGGGGCCAACCCGCGCTGGCACTCGCCTGGCGAGTGCGCGTCACGCGTGCGGGATTGGCTCCCCAAATCCCCAGCGTCAAACAACTACTAGCCAGCTGCCGGTGCCAATTGCACCATCCCTGGGTCACAGCAGCCCCGTGGTTGGTGCCGGTCGACTTGTCTTGGCCGGTTGAGTCCAATTCCGTTAACCCCGTCCTTTGCCGTCACTGGTAGCTCGCCAATTGAAGGGAAAAGAATTCGAACCCCAATTTAATTAGGGGCAAAGTCTCCCAAATTTGAGCCAAATTAGATGAAATTCGGGATGGATTTCAACAAATTAAAGCAATATTGATCAGATTGGATGATTTCATGGGACGAAAATGAGGATCTTTTCCCCAATTTGCCTTAAATCCCAATCCCCCAAATCCTATAAATAGTGCCCAATTTGCATTGTTCAAAACACACTCAAATTCATCCGAAAATACTTAGAAGAATACTCTGAAAATTGTTGGGAAATTGCTAGAATTAGTTCGAGTTTGTAGCGGCATTGTTCAAATTTTCGAGGAGGAAAAACAGGCATTTTTGCAACTTTATCGGTATAATTTCCTCCCATTTCTTTTTTAATTTTATTTCTATTTTTTATTTAGGTGTTCTTACTTTTTTTTTCATATTATGCTTATATAATTTTATGTTAATCTGGTTTTTTGTTCGAACTAATCTTTTATTGTGTTGTTTTCTTGTTTAATTATGTTCAAAATAATAATAAAAGGGAGGAGACCACGAGCGGCAAGCGGCGGCCGGCGCTGGTGGATGACGGCCCTCCTCCTTGTTCATCCCCTTTGATGAACATCAAGAACATGTTTATTTTGTTTAAAGTATGGTGTTTGATCCATTTGTTTTCAAGACAATAAAAAGATGTTGTTTTCGAGCATTAAACCCAATTCATTATTTAAATCATCCCTTTTTATTTTAAAATTCCAAAAATTAATAAAAAAGTCTCACTCACTACATTGTTTTAATTTGATTACTTTTTTGTTAAAAGAATAACTGTTTTTCAAAAGCGTAAAAGTAAATAGGTTTTTTAAAATAATAAAGAATTGTTCTTCAAAATAAATAGATGATTTTTAATACTCAAAAAGCCAAAAATTTATTTTTCTTAAAAAATGTATTTTAAAAGAAATAATAATAAATGTTTTGAAGCATTTTAAAAATCTTCTTCAAATAAAAGTTTTTTAAAAAAACAAAAAGGTTTTCAAATATAAAAAGGGTGAAAGTTTTTTTTAAAACATAAAGAATGACAACTTTTTCAAATAAAAGTGGTAAAGGTTTTTTTAAAATAAAACAAAAATATAAAAAATTTTAGTTCTTTTTAAGGACCTAAAAACATGGAAAACATAAAATAAAAAAATTTTCGAGCTTCGTAAATTTTGTCTTCTTGTTTTGTTGCCTCATAATTAAGTTGACTTTAGGAATAGGTCCTTCAAAGCTTAGATAGAAATTTCTTTGCAATAAAGTTCCTTTCACAAGAAATAAAACACAATTAAATTTAAATCCCCTAAATACGTTAAAACATTTAGAATTCTTTAGGTTTGTAAATATTAATTTAGAATTAATAAAAATCCTCAACAAATTAATCGTTCTTTGCTTGTATGTAAAAAATTGGAATTTAATTAATGCGGTGCCTTACTAAACTGAAATGACGGGTTAGCGCCAGAAGTGTTGGCGGTGATTGGAGTTCATTTTCGTGTGGTAAGGCCGCTAAAAAGGAATTTAATTCATAAACGGATAATAATTTAAAGCTCTATAAAAATTTGCAAAATCTGACTTTTTAAGCCTCTTGTAATCGACAAGGTACCAATTTTTGGGCGTTGTGGGGGTGCTAACCCTTCCCCACGCGTAACCGATTCCCGAACCTGGTTTTGTGTTTCTGCAGACCAAAAATGTTATTTTGATGAAAATAAAATGTTTTTATTAAAACAACCCAATTTAGGTGATCCAATCACACTTTTTTTAAAAAAAAACAGATTGGTGGCGACTCTATTGATTTTAATGTTTTTGCTGAAAAGTCGAAGCTAAAGAGGGTTGCGACAGCTTGGTGACTCCGCTGGGGATACTTTTTGTTTTTACAAAAAAGAGAGTCAGGCCACAAGTCGATTACACTTTGTTTAAAAAGTCAGAATTTGCGAATTAATATAGAGCTTAAAATTATTATCCGTTTATATATTTAATTCCATTTTACGCATTTAAAACTTGGTTTCAAGCTCTGGACCCGAGCTTTACCCAGATCGTTTAAGTGAGGGGAAAACGCTATTGCTCTCGTGGGAATACTGATTCTCCATATGGGCCTACTATGTACCTCTGGGGCTCACGCCTTATGTCTTCATGTAGATACTGATCCTCCTTTTGGGGATAGGAGTGGGCCCCCTAAGTTGAACTTGTTTCATTTGAAGCCTATAATGGGTGAGAATTAGGGGCCTTGCAACCGGTTAGTAGGGGACAGCGAGGACAATTTGGGAACCTTTTAGAACTAAACATGTTTGAGAATCTAGAAGCCCACCCATCTAGAGCCATGTGGAAAACCTAGGTGTAGAAGTTTGGTCATAATTATTTCGTAGGGATGGTATGTGGAGACATGTCCAGAAGTGTCAGAATGCGCTACCCAGTTACTATTCATGCAATGGAATTATTTTGGACCTTTATGTTTAATCTTGTTCTTAAAATGTATTCTAATCATTTCGTTGTTTTGAATTTTGCATGTTTTATGCATTATCATTCCATAATAAAGAAGGGGTTGTTTCTTAAGATACTTGCTCGGATAAAAAGACAGCTTTGTGATCATGGATGGCAGATTTCTTCAGAAAGAGGAAGACAATGCAGATGTGTTTCACTGGTCAAAGGTTAACCAACATGCATATGGGGATAGTCTGACGAGTGAACACGTCACTGAAACTTCCGAGTATGCCCACGTCAGTGTCAAGCAGAACAGTGTGCAAGAATTACGGGATATCTGGGAGCATTTTGACTACTCAACCAAGCAATTATTCCTTGATGCATACGGTGATATAGCTTATTTGTTGAATGTACAAGTAGATGAGCCGTTTCTGAAGGCACTGGTCCAATTCTAGAATCCCGGGTATTGTTGCTTCACATTCAATGGTGAAGATATGATTCCCACCTTTAAAGAGTATGCTGCACTTTTCAATCTGCATGGGGTAAGGAAAGACTGGGTTTATGCTAAGCCACCCAAGAACAAGAATGCATATCTGAGACTTAAAACCTTTGCTGGAATTGGAGACGAATGGGTCAATGGGCTGATTCAGAAAAGAGGTGGTAGCTTTTCCTTTCCGTGGTGGAGCATCCGAAACATCATCTCTACTCACCCCGATAGAGAAAAAATGGTGGATCTGTTAGCCATTGCGATCTATGGTCTAGTCATCTTTTCAAGAGTTATGGGTAACATCGATGTGGCTATGTTGGATCTTTTCGAGCAGTTGAAAAGAGAGACTAATCCAGTACCAACAGTGCTTGCCGAGACTTTCATCTCTTTAAATGCATGTCAGAAGTTGGAAGGCGTGTGTTTTAGAGGTTGTGCTCAGTTGCTTCAAGTTTGGGCCCTTAGTCATTTCTGGAAGTGTCCAACTCTAGTCCTACCCAACACGCTCTCCCCGAATTTCTCTCCACTTCTCGAGTTTCTAGAGAAGAATTGGCCAGTATTGAAGAGGAAGAAATGGACCGATATCTTTAGAGATCGCTGAGATCAAGACATTGTTTGGAGGGTTCCGTGGTTAGGTCACACCAAGATCCTGTATAAATGTGGAGACTTTAACTATCTTATGTTGCTTGGAATCTGGGGTAGAATTGGTTGTGCTCCACTGCTGGTTTCACGATAATATGGTTCACGGCAGTTTGTTCCTTTCACTACAGGTCTTAATTCCACAGAGTTTGAGTTTCAGGGAGAGTTCAAAGAAAAGGTCCACACCATCAATGAATCCTGGAAATAGTGCTATCGGGTGAAAGTGGAGCATGATAGTAGATGTATGATTACCCCTGATTACGATGTCTGGAGGCGCACGAGAATGAATGACAAGGTTCTACCTCCTACTAACCAGGTCAAGCCTATAGAAGGGCATCTAAAAGTGGTTCCATCCGAAGCTGATATTTTGAGGGCTGAGCTCAAAAAGACCAAGTCTAAAATGGACTCCTTACAGGAGCAGCATGTGAGAGAATTATATGAGGCGAGTCTGGATGTTGAGAAATACAAGGAGAGACAGACCGTGTGACAAAGATGTACAAGGACTTAGAACGAAAGTTCAAGATTCAAAGGGTCGACTCTCTAAATTTCCAGACCACAGTCAGAAATGCAGATTTGATGAAGAGCCTGGAACAGTGGAAACAAGAAATAGAACAAGCTGTGAACAAGGAAAGGGAACATGGAAAACGAGAAATAAAGAAATATAGACGGGCTTTAGCTGAAGAAAGAAAGAAGGGTAAACAGTCAGCTGAAAATGAAAATGGCAAACGGGTCCTCTAGAAAGAAAATGATAGTGTGGCTGCATGGAAGAGAAAAGCCCACGACAACAAAACCCAATTGTTAGAGTCACAAGCTGCATATGATGAGACCAACAAGAAGTTGAAGCAAAGCCAGGCTTTCGTAACTGAGTTGCAAGTCAAGATAGCTGACTTGAACCATTCACTGTATGAGCTTCAAAATGATGACACCTACACTGAGCTTCAGGCCAGCTTGAATGAAATTGTCTCTCTGAAAGAACAAGTTGAAGAGATCGATGGAATCATTCAAGAGTACAGAACGAGGAACCTAGTCCTTGAAGATGCTATTGATGGAGGAAATGACTACTGGTTCACCCATCTCCAAGACAACGCAGAAGATTCCAAGAATTGGAGGAGTTCGATAGGACAGTCATGACTCAAATCCAGGATATGGCTAAACATGTAATGATGCTAGCTACAGAAGCTACTGCTCTACGCCAGTACATTAGGCCAGTTGGAGAAGTTGGCCCCAGGCTTATATGGTTAATTGAGGAAATGAAGGAACTAGGCGTTAGGGTAGAGAAATATTTGTGAACATGTTTAAAACTTCATAATAAAGAATATTTCTTATTCCAATAAAGAGTTGTTTGTCGAGCAAAGTTTCACTGAATCAATGGCCCGTTGTTTTCATACATTTGCATCTTTTCTTTTGTTTGTTATATTTTCTTTGCATTAGTACATAATATTCCATAACATGATAAGAAATTAACTTAAGCAAAATATATGAAAGAAAATCAAAATAGCAAACCCGACTCACAGCTACCGTACCCGTTCCAGAACCAAATCCATGAATACCGAAGAGCGATTAACATCACTGGAACTTACCTGTAAAAACACCCAGGAAAAGCTGAAGAAGCTAGAAAGTGATCTGAAACAGGAAATGGATGCGTCACGCAGGAAGAAGGTCACTCAGATCACAGCGTTATTCGGGTTCAAAAACGCAGAAGGAGAAGAAGACACAAATGCTATACCACAATTTCCTAAGGAAGTTTTTGGAAACCAAAAATGGGCTAATCCACCTCAAATAAAACTCCCTTTTCATTTTGTTGGATCATTTTTTCGGGCACTGGTAGAACCCAGAGTCAATCACGGTGACGCTCAAAACTTTGAAGTCCTAGATCTAGACGAGATTGTTGACAAGGAAAACGCAGAAAAGAAGCTGGAGAAGAATTGCAAAAAGTTGGAAGAAATGATGAGAGCTGTCCAGGAAGGGAATATGCATGGTGGTTCAGAAGCCAAGAACTTGAGCTTGGTGACTAACCTAATGGTCTCACCGAAATTCAAGACCTCTGAGTTTAATAAATATGACGGAACCACTTGTCCAAATGCTCATCTAACCATGTACTGCAGGAGGATGTCGATGTACTTGGACAATGAGAAACTCCTGATTCACTGTTTTTAGGACAATTTGATTGGATCTGCATCCCGTTGGTATACCCAACCGAGTCGAGAGAACATCCGAACGTGGAAGGATCTGTCAAGGGCGTTCAGTGAGCAGTACAAGCATGTCACTGACATAACTCCAAGTAGATTAGTCCTACAAGGGATGGAACAAAGACACAATGAAAGCTTTCGCTAATACGCCCAAAGGTGGTGGAATGTCGCTGCATAGGTTCAACCACTGCTATTAGAGAGCAAGATTACCCCAATGTTCATCGAAACCTTCAAGGGTGCATTCTACGATAGAATGATCAACCATGCGAGCAAAAGTTTCGCAGACATGCTGATAAACGGGCGAAATGATCTTAGTTGCAATCAAAAGCTGAAAGCTAGATGGAGGTGACGCCAAGAAGCCTTACAGGAAGAAGGACAACGATGTGAATATGACAAGTGTCTACAGTCCCAATTATTTGAAAGGGGTAGTCTTGAATAAGCCTGTTGCTCGGGTAACCAACCAGGTGGCCTCAAATCCGCAAAAAGACAAGCGAAGGTACCAGGGAACCAAGAAACCCTATTTTTTCCCATCCCCATGACTTATGATGAACTCTTTTTGGAGTTAGTTCAAGCACAAATGGTGCTGCCACGACATGTTCCACCTTTCTCTCCCCCATACCCACCATGGTATGATGAGAAAGTTCAGTGCGAGTACCACGCCGGGAACAAATGACAAACTATCAAAAATTGCATGGCTTTCAAGAGGGTGGTTGAAGATTTGCGAAAGTCGGGAATGCTATCGTTCGACTCGTCTGACGAGAAGGATAGCCCACTAGTCGATCACCAAAAGAATGGGGTGAATACAGTGAATGAGGAGGAAGATAGACAGATAAAGAAACATGTTGCAGAGATTAAAGCACCCATGGCTTTGGTATGGGCTCAGATGGTGGAAGACGAAATGATAGAAAGGCCAAATTCAAAACTGAATGACAATGATGAGTTCTATTGTGAGTATCATCAAGAAAAAGAAAACGAGATTCAGCGTTGTGAGGATTTTAAATATCTTGTCCAAGCTAAAATGGACAGTGGAGAATTAGAATTCTCCAAAAAGAGAAAAGAAGACCCTACACCATATGTGTGCATAATAGACGAGACTTCTAACAGAAGGAATTATGCAGGAATGAAGCCTTTGGTAATCAAAACCAAAGCAAAGGTTGCAGAGCCACAGAAGAACACGACTCCCCGGCTTATTATAAAGACACTTACTTCCTTTCCATATAAGGATAGCATACAGGTACCCTGGAATTATGCATGCTCGGTGACAACTCCGGGGAGCATATTATCAAAAGAATAATCAAAGAAAAAACCAAAGGAAGAAACGAAGGAAGAGCCAGTGAATCAGGTGGGAAATTTTACAAGAAGTGGACGATGTTATTTGCCACATGGACCAGAAGATAGAGATGTGGCTCGGAGAAGGGCAGCGGATAAAGAACCAGAAGGAGAAAAAGATTTCTTTACGGAGAAACCTAAAGAACTACTTGAGCCGGTAAAGGAGTTAGAGGCTCAAGAATTTCTAAAAATTTTGAAGCACAGTGAATATAGTGTGGTTGAGCAACTTCACAAGCTCCCAGCTAGAATTTCAATGCTCTCGTTGCTGCTGAGTTTTGAGGGTCATAGAGATGCCCTCTTGAAAATTTTGAACCAGACATTTGTACCAAAGAACATATCGACTGACAAGATAGAAGGGTTGGTCAGTAATTGTTGTTAACAACTTCATCACATTCAATGATGAAGAGATTTCGGCTGTTGGGAGAGGATCATACAAAGCTCTCCACGTCTCTACACGTTGCAAGGGACACATGCTACCAGTGGTTCTAATTGATAATGGATTAGCCTTAAACGTCCTGCCCCTAGCCACCTTAAAGAAGTTACTAGTCGATAGTTCTCATGTGACTGCCTACCAGAACTCGATAAGGGCCTTTGATGGAACCCAAAGAGATGTTCTGGACAAAATTGAGGTTCCTCTGCAAATCAGACCATCAACCTTTGAGGTGGATTTCATAGTAATGGACATACGGCCCACTTATAGTTGTCTGTTAGGGCGCCCTTGGATTCACACGGCAAGGGCTGTCCATTATACTCTCCACCAAAAATTGAAGTTCATAGTTGGAGGCCAGCTGGTGGACGTATGAGTTGAAGAAGAGATCATAGCATCGGTATCAGCAGGTGCTCCATACATTCAGGTAGATGAAGGCGCACTTGAGTGACACTTCAGGACCTTCGAACTTGTCAACGCCACATTCGTGTCTGAAGAAAGTAAGGTCCCAGAGCCAGAATTGTCGAACAACGCTAAGATGCAAGTAAAGTAGACCCTTGAAAAAAGGGCAAAAGCCAGAAAAGGCCTTGACAAGCAGCTTCAAGGGATGCCATATCCAGTGATGATCCCCAACAAACGAGATAGATTTGGGCTAGGTTACAAACCCAGTCCCATGGAAAGGAGAGCTACAATTAGAGAAAAACAAGAAAAGAGGAAAGCCCAATTAAGTGGAGAAGAAGTGAAGTGGAAACCAATGACTTTCCTTATGCTGAGTCAACCCTTTGTATCAGGAGGAATTATGAATCCCGACACTTCAAACAAAGAGGAAGAGAAAGGAAAGAACATTTTAGAGAAGGCTTTTGGGGAGCTGAATATTAACGCAATATCAAAGGAGGATGAGGGAAGCAAGTACCTCTCCATGATCCGCCCTTACTCAGAACTAAACAACTAGACTAGGGAAGACATCCCTATATCTTTTAGGTCATCCACAGAGTAATACCGAAACCAACTTATTTGTCTTTGGCTCGGGGGCAATTTGAGATCTCTTGTTAAGGGCCATGTTTAACCATTATGGTTCTACTTATCAATAAAATAATGTTTTCTTCAATAAACTTTGTGTGGAAAACGTTTTTTCCCTAAATACTTGAATACCAAAAACAAACTATAAAATAGAATAAAAACGTAAAAAATACCAAAATCAAAACAAAACAAATCATTTTATTCATTTCTTTATTCATTTCCCGTTATATATTCGATCATTTCCCTTGCAGGTATTCAGATATCAATGGTATTCACAACTCTGAATTTGACCCAGAAATTGACTTCGAGCTGCGCATGTGTTTAGAAGAGGTCATAAACTGTGAAGACAAAGAAGAATATGATCTTCCCAATGATATGCTCATGTTAGTAGATAATGAAGGAAAGCAGATTCTTCCACACAAAGAAGAGTTGGAAACTTTGAATTTCGGAACTGAAAAAGAAAAATGCGAGGTAAAGATCAGTACCTTTATCACTGCTGAAACCAGATAGAGTTTGGTCAAACTTCTACGGAAGTATAAAGACATTTTTGCTTGATCGTACGAAGACAAGCTGGGACCGTATACAGACATTGTTGTGCACTGGCTCCCTATTAGTCCAGAATGCAAGCCCGTACAACAGAAGTTAAGAAGAATGAAGCCAGAAATGGTCTTAAAAATTAGGGATGAAATCAAGAAGCAGTATGATGCCTGATTCCTAGAAGTTGTAAAATACTCAAAATGGGTAGCAAATATCGTCCCAATTCCAAAGAAAGGTGGAAAAGTGTACATGTACGTCGATTATCGAGATCTTAATAGGGCGAGTCCTAAAGATAACTTCCCACTGCAGCATATCGACACCCTAGTGGACAACAAATCGGGACATTCTCTCTTCTCCTTTATGGACAGCTTCTCATGGTATAACCATATCAAGATGTGCCCAGAGGATATGAATAAGACCATATTTATAACTCTGTAGGGAACCTTTTGCTACAAAGTCATGCCTTTTGGCCTCAAGAATGTAGGGGCAACATATTAGCGAGCCATGGTAACTCTATTCCATGCTATGATGCACAAAGAGATAGGAGTTTACATTGATGATATGATTGCCAAATCCCGTTCGAAAGAAGAACACATAGAGAATCTGGAAAAACTCTTCAAAAGGTTGAAAAAAGTCTCAGTTAAAACTCAACCCGACCAAATGCACCTTTGGAGTTCGGTTGGGAAAATTACTGGGGTTCGTCGTAAGTGAAAGAGGAATTAGGATTGACATGAATAAAGTCAAAGCCATTCAGGAACTCCCACCACCTCAAACGCAAAAAGAGGTTCGAGGATTTCTTGGAAGGTTAAATTACATTGCTCGTTTCATCTCTCAGTTAACAGAGAAATATAGTCCTGTATTTAGGCTACTTCGAAAGAATAACCCAGGGACATGGAATAAAGAGTGCCAAGCTGCTCTAGAGGAAATCAAGAAGCAGCTGACGAATCCCCCTATTCTAGTACTGCTCATTCCAGAGAAACCCCTGATTCTATACTTAACTGTCCATAAAGATTCGATGGGATGTATATTAGGACAACATGACGAGACGGGAAGAAAATAAAGAGCAATCTACTACTTGAGTAACAAATTCATAGATTGTGAAACCAGATATTCCTCAATCAAGAAATTGTGTTGTGCTTTAGTATGGGTGGCAAAGAGGCTAAGACAGTACATGTTATACCATACTACGTGGTTAATATCAAAGTTAGATCCTCTGAAGTTCATGATGGAAGCTCCAGCTTTATCAGGAAAAATGGCCCGTTGGCAAATGTTACTATCAGAATTCGACATTTAGTATGTAAGCCAGAAAGCTATAAAGGGGAGTGTGATAGCAGATTTCTTGGCAAGTTGTGTCTGCAAAGACTATGAGGCATTACACTTCAACTTCCCAGATGAAGACCTGATGTGCATTTTGACTGAGGAAAATGATGACTCTGAAGAATCCTGGGTAATGAATTTTGACGGTGCTACAAACGCTTTAGGACAAGGTATTGGGGAAATCTTGGTTTCGCCAGAAAGAAACCATTACCCATCCACAAGCAGACTGTAATTCTTCTACACCAACAACATGGCTGAATATGAGGCTTGTATACTCGGTCTACGAGCAGCCATTGAAAAGAAAATTAAAATCTTATAAGTCTTTGGTGATTGAGCACTAGTCATCTATCAGATTCGAAGAGAGTGGGAAACAAAAGACACAAAATTGGTGAAGTATCACAAACTGGTTCTTCAACTGATTAAAGAATTTGAAAAGATTACCTTCAAATATCTCTCGAGAGAAGATAATCAAATGGCTGATGCCCTTGCAACTCTAGCAGCCATGTTTAAAGCGAGTGAAGGCACGGAGATGATGCCTATTAAAATGTAACTTTTTGATTCCCCAGCCTATTGTTGCAGCTTAGAGGAAGAAATAGACGGCCTCCCATGGTATCATGAAATCTTGTGGTATATCAAGACCCAAGAATATCCCCCACAGGCAACTGAGAATGACAGGAAGACAATCAGAAGGTTTGCTGCAGGATATGTCCTCGATGGCGAAATCCTATATAAAAAAAGTCGGGATCAGGTGCTGTTAAGGTGTGTGGATGTCAAAAAGCTCAAACAATACTAGAGGAAGTTCATGAAGGAGTTTGTGGAACTCATCCAAGCGGCTTCACCATGGCTAGATGGATCATGTGCTTTGGTTATTATTGCTCCACTATGGAGACAGACTGCATCAATTATGCCCGCAAGTGCCATTAGTGTCAAGTCTATGCAGATAAAATTCATACACCACCTCTTCCACTTCATTTTATGACAGCTCCATGTCCATTTTCAATGTGGGGATTAGACGTAGTAGGGCAAATCTACCCGAAGAAATTGAATGGGCATAGATTCATCTTAGTGGCTATCGACTACTTCACTAAATGGGTAGAAGCTGCATCTTATACAAATGTCACAAGGTTTGTTGTATGCAAATTCTTAAAAAAGGAAATTGTCTGTTGTTATGGACTACCTGAAAGGATTATTACCGGCAACGCCTCAAAGTTAAACAATAAGATGATGGGTGGGGTTTGTGAGTAGTTTCAAATCAAGCATCACAATTCGATGACCAATCGACCGAAAATGAATGGAGCTGTAGAGGCTGCAAATAAGAATTTCAAGAAGATAGTGGCAAAAATGGCTGACACTTACACTAATTGGCATGAGAAGCTGCCTTTCGCATTATATGCCTATAGAATTGCTATACGAACCTCTATTAGGGCAACGCCATTCTCTTTGGTATATAGGATGGAGGCTGTGTTACCAATTGAAGTTGAAATACCATCCATCCGTGTCTTAAAAGAGACAGAATTAGAAAAGGCTAAATGGGTTCAAGCGAGATACGATCAGCTGAACCTCATCGATGAGAAGAGACTAAAAGCAATCTGCCATGGTCAAATGTACCAGAAAAGGATAATATGGGCATATGACAAGAAGGTCCACCTGCAAAAGTTCCGAGAAGGGGATTTGGTATTAAATAAGATATTACCAATCCAAAAAGATTTTCGAGGAAAATGGGCACCTAACTGGGAAGGGCCCTATGTTGTGTCATAAGCCTTTGACGGAGGGGCATTGATTCTGGCTGAAATAGATGGAGATGAGCTCAAGAATCCGGTAAACTCTAATTCAGTCAAGAAGTATTATGCATGAAAAGAAAAAAGAAAAAAAGAAAAAAGAAGAAAAAGGAAAAAAAGGAACTTAAAGTGAAAACCCGCAAAGGGCGCTTTAGGTCAAAGAAAAAAGAAAAAAAGAACTTAAAGTGAAAACCCGCAAAGGGCGCTTCAGGTCAAACAAAAAGAAAGAAAAATGAGGGATCAAGATGAAAACCCGCAAAGGGCGGCTCGAAATTTTGCAATCAAGTTGGCAACAAAATAATCCCATATAGACTCAACATTTCAGAAAGAAGCTCATACCTTCATACGTCCTTATAGTAGACAAAATCTTCTTGACAAGGACAGCACTCGGGGTTAGGAGGTTCAGGCCTTTGATATATGGTACCTGTCTTTTGGACCTTTTTCCTTTGTACCTTTCTTTCATGTTTGCCACAACATTAATAAGAATTCTTCTTTATGCCTTTTCCTTCAATTTCCTTCTTTTCCTTTATAAATGTCTTTTATTGGGATTTGGTTAAACATTATTAAAATGAACATGAGATTTTCGCGTATTACTCTGTCAATGGCCTGAGAATATAAGGACTATGACATAGTTCATTGCTTAGTTTTGAGCATTCGGTTTGTTATGGTTGGGGGCATTTGATACCCAATTCAGAAGGAAGGGAATTTAAGTCCAGTATCACTCAAGGTGATGATTTTGATGGATTCATAAAGAGGCTTAATTGTATGCAAGATTGCTTGAAAGGCCTTTCACTCGATATTGATGTATCAACTACAATGATAGTTGAATTTTTGAAAACAAAGGATTCAAACACGCAATGATTAAATGTTTTCCATGAAGCGAGGAAACTTAAGAAATGAGAATAATGAAGCAGAAGATGACCGTTCCGTGAAGCAAAGAGACATGAAAAAGGAAGATAGTGAAGCAGAGATAGTGGAGATGGCCACTAATTTAAGTTAACAAGCTTAGAAAAAGTGACTTGCATTCATGTTGTAGACATCCTTAGGGACATGCCTGTCATGATGACATCACGCATCAGGTTTTTGCAGGTAAGTAGAAACTTTTCATTAAATGAACTCGCTCATCTATTCGAGCACATAGAGAATAGAACCTGTCTATCCTTTCAGGCATGAGGAGATTAGAAGCCGTTTATCCGTTCAGACGTACAAAGAATGGAAGTCGCTCATCTATTCGAGTACATGGAGAATAGAACCCGCCTATCCTTTCAGGCGTAAGGAGATTGGAAGCCGTTTATCCGTTCTGACGCATGAAGAATGGAGGTCGTCTATCTATTCAGACATTAGGATAATAGAACCCACCCAACCATTCGGGTATCAAGAGGACGGAGCTGAGCAGCAGATCGGAGATTGGTGAAAATCAAGGGCCTCCTATTCTTTGTTGTATCCTTGTTTCACTAGAATAAGCAAAGAAGGGGCAGCTGTTGTCACTTGATTTTTACCTTTTTTAAATAAAAAATTAATACATAATATAAAAAATAATAATAAGCACACTTTAAATAAAATACAAAAAATAATAGTGAGCCTATTTAAAATAAAAAGGGAGGAAAATATGGTTCATAAAACCCATTTTTAAAAAAATAAAATAAGCCCATTTAAATAAAAAATACTAGAAAAATAATAAATAAGGAACCCATTTTTTAGAGGCCTAAATTAACCTATTTATCTTTTTTTCATGTTTATTCGAGATCGTCGGATCTGGGGTTGAAAGGATCAAGGGCTTGGATCGAATAAAGAAAAAAAAGGGAAAAGAGGGCCAACCCACGCAACAACGCGCCTGGCGCGCGCGCGCGTCATGCGCACGAGATTGGCTCCCTAAATCCCCAGCGTCAAACGGCCCCTGGCGAGCTGTCGGTGCTGATTGCACCGTCCCTGGGTCACGGCGGCTGCCGTGGTTGGTGCCGGTCGACTTGCCTCGGCCGGCTGAGTCCAATGCCGTCGACCTCATCCCTTGTCGTCTCCGATAGCTCGCCAATTCTAGGGGAAAAGGATTCGAACCCTAATTTATTTAGGGGCAAAATCTCCCAAATTGGAGCCAAATTAAATGAAATTCGGGATGGATTTCAACAAAGTAAAGCAATATTGATCAGATTGGATGATTTTATGGGACGAAAATGGGGATTTTGTCCCCAAATTGCCTTAAATCTCAATCCCTCAAACCCTATAAATAGTGCCCAATTTGCATTGTTCAAGGCACACTCAAATTCATCTGAAAATACTCAGAAAAAATACTCTAAAAAATTGTTGGGAAATTGCTGGAATTAGTTCGAGTTTGGAGCGACATTGTTCGAATTTTCGAGGAGGAAAAGCAGGCATTTTTGCCACTTTGTCGGTATAATTTCTTCCCTTTTCCTTTTTTAATTTTATTTCTGTTTTTTATTTAGGTGTTCTTACTTTTTTTCATATTATGCTTATATAATTTTATGTTAATCTGGATTTTTGTTCGAATTAATCTTTTATTGTGTTGTTTTCTTGTTTAATTATGGTCAAAAAATAATAAAAGGGAGGAGACCACCGCCGACAAGCGGCGGTTGGCGCCGGTGGATGGTGGCCGGCACGGTGGCCTTCCTCCTTGTTCATCCCCTTTGATGAACATCAAGAACATGTTTATTTTTGTTAAAGTATGGTGTTTGATCCATTTGTTTTTAAGAAAATAAAAATATGTTGTTTTATTTAAATCATCACTTTTTTATTTTAAAATTCTGAAAATTAATAAAAAAATCTCACTCACTACATTGTTTTAATTTGATTACTTTTTTATTAAAAGAATAAGTATTTTTTAGAAGCGTAAAAATAAATAGGTTTTTTAAAATAATAATGAATTGTTCTTTAAAATAAATAGATGATTTTTAATACTCAAAAAGCTAAAAATTTCTTTTTCTTAAAAAATGTATTTTAAAAGAAATAATAATGAATGTTTTGAAACATTTTTAAAAACTTCTTCCGTTTAAAAAAAAACCATAAAAACAATGAAAGTTTAAAAAAAAAACAAAGAGGTTTTCAAATATAAAAATGGTAAAAAGTTTTTTTTTAAAAAAAACATAAAGAATGACAACTTTTTCAAATAAAAGTGGTAAAGGTTTTTTAAAATAAAACAAAAATATAAAAAGTTTAGTTCTTTTTAAGGACCTAAAAACATGGAAAACGTAAAATAAAAATGTTTCGAGCTTCGTAAATTTTGTCTTCTTGTTTTATTGCCTCACAATTAAGTTGACTTTAGGAATAGGTCCTTCAAAGCTTAGATAGAAATTTCTTTGCAATAAAGTTCCTTTCACAAGAAATAAAACACACTTAATTAAATTTAAATCCCCTAAATAGGTTAAAACATTTAGAATTCTTTAGGTTTGTAAATATTAATTTAGAATTAATAAAAATCCTCAACAAATTAATCGTTCTTTGCTTGTCTGTAAAAAAGTAGAATTTAATTAATGCAGTGTCTTACTAAACAGAAATGACGGGTTAGCGTCATAAGTGTTGGCGGTGATTGGAGTTTATTTTCGTGTGGTAAGGCTGCTAAAATGGAATTTAATTCATAAACGGATAATAATTTAAAGCTCTATAAAAATTTGAAAACTTCGACTTTTTAAGCCTCTTGTAATCGACGAGGTACCAATTTTTGGGCGTTGTGGGGTGCTAACCCTTCCCCACGCGTAACCAACCCTCGAACCTGGTTTTGTGTTTCTGCAGACCAAAAAAATGTTATTTTGATGAAAATAAAATGTTTTTATTAAAATAACCAAATTTAGGTGATCTAATTACACATTTTTTTTTTAAAAAAAAAGATTGGTGGAGACTCGGTTGATTTTAATGTTTTTGTCGAAATGTCGAAGCTCGAGGAGTTGCGACATAACCCTCAGAAACCAGCCTATCTTCCAAAAGGGCGATCTTCTTTTCAATCTCTTCCGTAGTTTTTGGCTGAGAATCTCTGAAAGTGAAAGTTTTGACCCCAGGCCTTAACACTAGCTTTAATATCTCTTAAAGTTGCGCCCATGTCCTTCTTCTCAGACTTGAGGATCAGATCTGTGATAAATTCCACCAGTTTAGGCTCATCGGACCAGTGGGAAAACCACTTAAACGGTTTAGGACAAGCCTGCTCCATATCCTCCTTGAGAATCACAGGTCTATGATCAGATAGACCTCTGGGAATCAAACATTGCACCAAATACAGAAAACAACCGATGACTTCAGGCGAGATTAAGAATCGATCAAGTCTGCTTGCAGCACCCCCTGAACCACTTTTAAACCAGGTAAAGGAACAACCAGATAATGGCAGATCAATCAGACGATTCCTTTGGATGAAGTCTGAGAAACAATTCAAAGAACCAAAGTTCGAAACTGCCCCCAATCTCTCCTCCACAGCTTTGACAGTGTTGAAATCACCTCCCAAAACAACCGGCATCTGGAGAGACTCAATGCAAACGGAGAGGGCTTCGAAGAATACCTTTCTATCCAAAGTAGCATTTGGTGCGTATACATTAATCATGACACATCTCAACTCCGACTGCCGAAATTTACCGGTGAGAATAATCAACCTCTCTTGTATAATCTTGCGTTCCACACCAAAAAACGAGTTATCCCAGAGGGATAAGAGTCCACCAGAGGCACCCGAAGAAGGGGAAGCCTCAACATCCCCAAAGCAATTTCCTTTGAGCCGTTTCAGAACCCACAGCTTCAATGTTACTAATTTCGTTTCTTGTATAAATGCAACTCTGGCCTTTGACTTGTGAATTACCTTAGCGGCTGCACGAAACTTCTCGGGTTTACCCAACCCTCTTACATTCCAAGTTAAAAGTGTACAATTCATAAGAAATAACAACACTCGAATGGAAGATTTAAGCAAGACTGCTCAGACGGAGGTCGAACCTACCTCCAATTCCACTAGGCGAGCCACCACAACTTCATCTGGCACAACATAATCATAGCAACGCTTAGCTCCGGATAGTTAAAGGAGACTTATGTGTAAGTATGATGAATGACTTAAGCATGAGACTTATGTGATTAATGGTGTAATTATGATATTTGAGTATGATGCTATGTTAATTCATGACCATTGTATGACATTCATGTCGTTTAATTGTTTTACATTTGTTATGACTACCTCATTAGGCTATGTAAGCCTAACATATGTGTGTCTCATGCATTTCAAGATCTCAAAGCTTTCCGGACATCGATCGTGTATTTTGCGGTTGCAAGTCACTCTCGCTACTATATGTATGCCTACTTCTGTTTCCGAACTCCTAGTAAGGTGGCATATGGTCTAGACATGTTACATATGAGCTTTTTGATATGTGTGTAATGGCCTAATAATGCCTAGATGTTACTAGTGGAATTTGACATGTTTTGGGAGGATTCAACTAGCTAAAATGAGTTTAAAAGTACAAAAAGGCAAAAACTAGGTAAATAGATTCGAAACGCTCTAAATTTTTTCATGCTATTAGAATTATGGATTTTGTAACTTGCTGGTAAAATTTCATGGCAATCGGACATCATTCAACAAGTTAAATCGAATAAAAACCAGATAGAATTCATCATTATAGGTCAGACGTATCGATACGGGTGATGGCGTATCGATACTGCCAGGTATAAATTGGCTTAATGAAACATGGCGTATTGATTCGTTATAGGCGCATTGATACGGAAATTGGTCATTGGAATTTGGTTGGAAAAATTGTATCGATACGGTATTAGGGCGTATCGGTACGAGGTCAACGCGTATCGATACAGGCTTAGCTGTATCGGTACGGGTTTGACATCCTTTGAATCTGGAAACCTGAAATTAGTCTTAGCATATCGATACGGCCCTCAGGGTATCGATACGATGTTAGTTAAATCTGTTATAAGGCATAAAAACAAAAATTTGACAATTTACAAATTGGTCAGTAATAACTATACTGTCTAATTGATTAGGTTAATTATATCCGATGGTAACGAAACTTTACAAATCAATAATTGGTAAGTTTAATTACAAATTGGTAATAAAGAATTCGGATTAGGATCACTAATTTGTAAAGTTTACGATTTAGTCCCTAAGTTTGAAAAAGGTTAAAATTAACCCCGATTCTAGTAAGACTAGTAACGAATAGGTTCGATAAGCCTTAAAATGACTATTAAAATAAACCGAACAAGTTTTGAACTCCAATTTCGTCTTCCCATCTCTGAATAAGTTTCCGATAATACTTTTCGACCCGATTCTCTACCAGACTAGGAAGGGGGTGTTACAACAAAACTTTAATAAATAATTGGTTATGATATTTGCATACAAATTCTTGATTTTTGGCAAACAACTTTATGAAGAGATTTTAGTTTATTTGGGTACAAATAGCTGATTGGTAATTAAACTTTCTATTTTAATAATCATTAAAATTATATTAAAAATATAATTTCACAAATAAAAATTTAATATGTACATCCTCATATATGCTTAGTAATGATATTAAAAAATCAATTTTCATAATCTAATTAATATTAATAGATACAAAATGTTAATAACTAATAGATCCACGTAGTAAGTAGCTTGGTATCGCTTAAGCAGATCTCAAGTTTGAGGCGTTGTGTATGCAGAAAATCCCCGCTGGGAAACTCACCCGCCAAAGTCAAGTGTACAACGCGGGTTGGTCCAGATTAGTCAGGGCAAAGCCCTGGAAACCAGAAGGCAACCAAAAAATATATATAATTATATCCTTATATGTCATTTTGCTTCTTTAAATAATCAAATAGCTATCAGCTATCAATTAATTTTACCAAACATCTTTATACAATCAGCTAATGTAATCTGCTAGTCAAATCAGCTAATGTAATCCGCTATAAACTATCCGCTAATTGCCAAATATAGCCAATGTCAATGTCACAAAAGCAATTACTACTCTTAACATAAGCAACCGGGGGGGTGGAGAATGCTCTATTTCATTAATCGTCATCAGTGAAAGTAGTCTTCTTCCTTGCATAAGAAACAAATTTAGAAACTAGGAGAAACCCATGAGAATGAGATGATGCCAATTTATCTTTTTCAAGCAAAACATGCTACGGAAATGGACCGAAAAAACAAAAAATAGCGTGGTAAAAAATCCCCAATTCCCTTTAACCCTTGTTCTCATCTTCTACCTTACTGTTGAACCTGTGACCCGATTTGTTACTCGTCCTTGGATTAAAGAGGTTCTCGTCCTCATTAATTGGGTGTTGGACTTCGGTTATCATCAGGCACTTGAGGCTTGGAAACGTGGCGACTTTGGCTGAGGGAAGAGGTCTAATTTTCTCTCTATTTCTCTTCTCTTTGTGGTTTCTCTCCGAAGGTCGTGGCTCCTTCGTGGTCTTTTTTAAGCTTTGTCCCACGGATTGGTCTTCGGCTAGCTCCAAAAGGCGTCTGTCTCAGTGTTTCGGCTAGGCTATTGCGGGTCAGCTTGCTTGAACGTCTTGACGTTCCTCAACTCAGAGAGGAGCCTTCTGCAAGGTTTTCGCCTGAACGATCTCAAGCAGGGTCTGGTTTATGTAGCTCTACTATTTTGTATCCTCTCTAGGCTTTTCAGGTTAAGGGGTGTTTCGTTTGGAGACGGTAAAGTACTCTAGTGATCTAACGTATTTTTGTCCTGGTGCAAGGCTCTCTCAGGTTTCGGTTGGGGAGTTGCCAGGTTTGCTCTCCTTTCTTGTTTTCCCCTTCCCCGCATCATGTTCACTGATCCCTTTCTGTTCAGACGCATCCCGATATTGCTGGTCGGTTCGGTTTGATTGCTGGGTGTTCTAGGTCTCAACTAAGAGTGTGATCTGTTAGCCTGGTTTGTGTGGTCTTTTTTCGTCTGTGTTACTTTGTTGTCGGGTTTTGGGTCTAAAGAAGAGGTTTCTGCTTTGTTCTTGGGGTCTCCATTCCTGGTGTTAGTGGGTGAAGGTTTCCATGAATATCTTTGCATGCAATGTTAGGGGGCATGAAAATAAAGAAACAGTGAGGGCCCTACAAAACTCGATATTCAATGCTAAACCAAGTATAATTTTCTTGAGTGAAACAAAACAAAAGAAAAGCTATCTCGAAAAGATCATGATGAAAATGAAGATGGATCATTCCTTTTACGTAGAACCTAACAGAACTGCTAGGGGTCTTTCCCTGTGGTGGATTGATGAAGTTAAGGTTTCCATTCTTCATTATGGGAAATATCTTATTGATTCCAAGCTCTCTCTCTCAATGGGGAAGAGGAATGGTTTGGCACCTTTATCTATGGACCTCCTTATCGCGAGGATAAGCAAAATTTCTTGGAGCGTTTGACTAATTTGAGGAGCAACCCTAATACAAGCTGGCTTGTGATAGGGGACTCGAATGTTGTGGCCAGTTCAGAGGATAAACTTGGAGATTGTCAGTTTAACCCCTCTGATGCGAAGTGCTTTTTTGATTTCATCGACTCTTCAGGGTTTTTGGAGTTGCCAATTAAAGGTGGTAATTTCACTTGGTCCAATCAGCGAAGCGAGGAGGATTCCATTCTTGAAAAGTTGGATCGAACTCTCTGTTCCATAGAATGGAGTAATAAATTCTTAAAAGCCATCGGCATGATGGATGTTGCCATAGCTTCAGATCACGCCCCAATCCTAATTCTTCCTCAGGGTATCAATAAAAGCTATAAGAAGGATTTCAAATTTGAATCAAAATGGCTGCTCGAGGAGGATTGTTTCCCGGCGGTCTGTATAGGATGGAAATCGGCTATCCATCCAAGAACCTCCCACCGGTTCGGTCGAAGACTTAACAAGACTAAATTATCTCTGATCAAGTGGAGTAAACTTAAGTTCCGGGCAAATGTTAAAAAGAAACAAGATTTAGTTACAAAGATTCAGTCCTTTCAAGATAAACCTCTTAGCAAATCTGAGCTTGATGAGTCTAAGCAATATAAAAAGAGCTTGACAAGATATAGGAAAGTGAAGAAAGACATTGACATCAACGAGCTCGAGTAAATTGGCTTAACTACAGGGACAAGAATACCAAATTCTTCCATGCCACGACATTGCAGAATAGAAGGGCCAATTCTATTTGTAGAATCAAAAAAGAGAATGAGGATTGGATTGAAGAGTCGGGAGAAATTGCTAGTTTCCTTCAACAGCACTTTCAGAAAATCTACTCAAAGAACAGAACTATTAGTTTCATAGTTTGAAGGGTGTGATCCCGCTGGTGGTCTCAGAGGATATGAATGCTCAGTTAAGTAAAGAAACTACTTAAGAGGAGATTAAAGAAGCGGTGTTTAGCATGGGTTCTTCGAAAGCTCTGAGCCCCAATGGCTTTCCTGGTTGTCTCTACTATTCGTTCTGGGATACCATTAAGGATGATCTTGTTGCTATGGTTTCTCAGTTCTTTACGTCAGGAGTTATTGACTACGAGATCGATAAAACAAATATTGTTCTCATCCCCAAAGCGAAGAACCCTAGTGAAGTTAATTATTTTTGGCTAACTAGTCTTTCTAATTTTTCGATGAAAGTCGTCACTAAGATCCTAGCTTCCAGACTTAAGGTCTTTCTTCCGAATATAATTTCTCCCTCACAATCCGCTTCCATCAATGGGAAACTTATCCAAGATAATATCATTATTGCCCATGAAGCTTTCTATGCTATCAAGAGGGCGAAGAAAGGGGCGAAATGGGTGATGGCTCTTAAGATTGATATGGAGAAAGCCTACGACAAAGTGGATTGGGATCTCCTTACTTTTATTATAAGCAGAATGGGTTTTAGTGAGTGGTGGGTGCAAAGGGTTATGAAATGTGTATCTTCTACCTCCTTCTCCCTTGTCCTTAACGGAGAACGACAGGCAGAATTTTTTCCATCCAGAGGTTTAAGACAAGAGGATCATTTCTCTCCCTTCTTGTTCATGTTTTTCATGAATATTTTCCCATGGCTCATCGCGAAAGAGATAGAATTTCATGTTTTGAGGGCTTTAAGATTAAAATGAGATGCCTAACTCTTAGTCATTTGATGTTTGGTGATGATTGTATCTTGTTCTCTTAGGCTAACTCGGTAAATTGTGAAACAGTAATCAGGATTCTGCATACATTTCAAAGATCAACTGGACAATCTATCAATTTCTCCAAATCTTCGATCTTTTTCTCCCTTATGTGATATGTAGTCTCAAACACCATCTTTTGGATGTCTTTGGTTTTAATGGAAGAGGATAGCAAGTATCTAGGCCTTCCTTCCATTTGGGGTAGGAGTAAGAAAGAAGCTCTCAATTTTATTATGGAACGCGTCTGGAGCAAACTCAAAGGGTGGAAGGCGAAAATGAGGTTTTGATTAAAGTTGTGGTCCAAGCCATTCCTACCTATGTTATACAATGTTTCCTCCTTTCATCTACATATTTTGATGAACTCTGTTCTCTGGTAGGACGATTTTGGTAGAATAACTCTAATGCAAAAGATAAAGGGATTTATTAGATCAACTAGAAGACTCATTGCCTGCCAAAGAAAAAGGGCGGCCTCGGCTTCCGTGACCTTAGGTTTTTCAATCGTTCCCTGGTTGCTAAAGTTGCGTGGAGGGTTTTAAGAAACCCGAAGTCGATTCTTGCTCAAACCCTACGTGATATTTATTTTCCTAATGGCAATATATTTGAAGCTCAGGGGTGCAACAATCCTTCGTGGGCTTGGATTGGTATCCGAGAGGGTATCAAAGTCATCCAAGAAAGGTCTTTATGGAGAGTCGGTAATGGAATATGTATCTCTATTTGAGAGGACAAGTGGATTCCAAAACTTCCATCATTTATGATTTCTTCTCCACCTCCACCAGGTTGTTAGGATATCATTGTATGTAACCTTTCGGATGTTGATCGAAAAACCTGGGATAAAAAAGAAAACTTGAAAGCCTTTTCTCCCTTCCTTAAATCGAGGCAATCATGGACATTCCCATAGGGGGCATCTATCAAAGATCACCTCATTTGGGCTGCGTCTAAGGATTGAGAGTACTCCGCTCTATCAGGTTATCGAACTCTTGAAGCAAAGCAAAAGACGGCTTGTAAACCTTCGTCTAGTGACAGTCCTATTAGGAATGAGTTTATATGGAAGGCTATTTGGGGTTTGGTTGTTCCCTCAAAAATTAGGTCTTTCTTGTGGAAGTTATGTCACAACATTGTGCCAACAAAGGGCATTTTAGCTGTCCGTTTCCATGGAGCCTTTCGGGCTTCTGACTGTTGTCCCTGTTGTGGGAATGAGGTCGAAAGCATCGTGCACCTATTGTTATTTTGTCCCATCACTCAAGCTATCTGGAGAGCCTCAGGGTTTAGCTATTCTCTTTCCCCTATTGGTTTTCCCAGATTTGACAAATGGTGGGGAAAAATCCTAGGCTTTCGTCGGCTCGAGAATTTCGATGATGCTTGTGCTCTCATTGCTTTCTTATGTTGGGCAAAATGGAAATCTCGTAATGCTTTTGTGTTTGAGGGTTGCGTGGATTCATCTTGGGATGTTTGGAATAAAGGGAAAAGTGCATTTGTGGAATTCTCTCAAGCTCAGATTAGAGAATCCCAGGGAAACCCTCATGTTTCCAGGGTTCACCAATCTTGGTTCCCTCCCCCTGAGGGTTTCTTTAAAATCAATTGCGATGCAGCTTTTAAAAATGAATCAGATAGAGCAGCTGCAGCGGTAGTAGCTTGTGATTGTACTGGCTCCCTTTTTGATGGTGATTCGGTTGCTTTTATGGCTCTTTTAGCTTTATCTGCTGAAGCTTCTACCGTTCGGCTTGGTGTTTCCCTAGCTTTGAGAGCAGGATTCGATTAGGTTATTCTTGAATCTGATTGTCTTGGTGTTATCAACAGGCTTAAGTTTGAAATTCTCTTTACTTTGGAGTTGGCAGCTATCGAGGAAAATATCCTCTCTATGGTTTCTTTTTTCTCTTCTTTTCTGTTGGGCTCGATAATCACCTTCAACTGATGCTTGCCAAGTGGTGGAGAAGTTGGATTTTTGGTTGATTGATTTGTGGAAGCCGAAAATAGAATGACGCGATTAATTTATAGTGGTTCAGGCTTCGAACAAGCACCTACATCCACTACCTTATCTCCCACTAAGGATTTTCCAACCAATTCACTAATTGATTCGTCCCCTTTTCTAAGATTAGGAGGAAACCCTTACAAACGGTTAATCATTCTACCCAAAGATTAACCAAACACTCTTTACAAGATAAAGAAAATAAGCAAACTAAAATTCCTCTCACAAGGTATTTGTTTTCACTCTTTAAGCTCTCACCCAAACCTAAACACTTGAGCAAATATGACAATTTTGGCTCACAAGTGTTGTCTATACAAAGGATGAACAATTAAAGCCCCAAGACACAATTTCTCATCATATAGTTGTTGACATTTTAAGCATTAGTCTTTCATAGATGCTTGAAGGTCCCTTTTATACTCCCAAATAAGTTTATAGCCGTTGGTGACCATTGGGATTGAATTGGAGCCGTTGGGGTCTTTATTTTCCACATTAATTACAGTTCTGAGGCTGTCCGTATCGGTACGCTGGTAACCATATCGGTACGGCCTTCTTCATAACTAGACGTTAAGCTTTGATCAGCTGATGCGTATCGATACGCGTATATGCGTATCGTTACAGCCTGCAATTTAAAAGACCGTTGGAAATATGACCATTGGGGGGTTTTGGTCATTGGGATATATGCCACGTAGGCGTATCGAAACGTCAAGGGGTGTATCGAAACGACCCCTTTCTATTTCGATACGGATAAGGCCTATATCGAAACACATTTTGACAATTTTAAAAACTCGTAGCAAAAACCTTTAGCTGTATCGAAACAGGTATACCTGTATCGAAACAGGTACATTAAAATCACAGGTTTGGCTACTTAAAAATGTTTCAAAACACTTCAAAACCTTTTTAAACTTCCTCAAATTTATTTTCAAGTTGTTTTGACTTAAGGCATGTTTTAAATTCTTTTCAATTTAGTCCAAAACATTTTTCAATTTATTATATCAAAATCTATATCTCAACAATCTCCCCCTGTTTGATATAATAAAACCAACTTGAAAATTTGTTTGGGATTCTCCCCTTTTAAGATTAAAAAATTGAATAAGAGATTTTTATATTTTGAAAGAATTTAAAGCTCCCTCTTATTCTTTTTGAAAATACAATTTTTCAAACCAACTATCCCCCTTTTTATTATATCAAAAAGAATTTAAAAGACATTAAGCTCAAGAATAACAATAGAGGCTAAAAAAATTTGACTATTAAAAACTTTGGTTTTAAAATTGGCTCCCCCTTACCAAAGCATCAAATATTGTTAGTCCAACAATATGATTATCTAGTTGTCATAGAAAATAAATCTAATAGAAACAAAAACAACTAGAAAATTTATCAACACTTGAACTTCAAGGGATGATGTGAAGCCTTCCTTCTTCAAGTGTTCTCCTTCTTGTGTGTATGGAGCTCCCCCTCAAATTTTGACTTGTTGATCATTCTCCATCACACCTAAACAAGACAATCATGTAATTTTTGGTAACCAAACTGCTTTGGATCCACAAACGTTAGTAGCACATAATTTTGTCCCCTTTGGAATCCACTTTTCAATTTCATCCTTTTTAGTTGAAGTACTTAGTCCTTTTGAGACCCAAATACTTCTAAAACATTTACCGTTTAAAAATCTAAGGGCACTAGATTGTCTAACGTAAAAATTTGATTTTCCCAAATTGTTTTTCTCTTGAAGATCATTGGAAATCAAATCTTTTTCCTTCTTAAGATCATCAATTTCCTTTTGATGATCTTTTTCCATTGTTTGAAGCAAATTTTGCAAATCTGAAACTTTTTGCTCAAAATCCTTCATTTTTGCTTCAAACTCTAAATTGGTTTTAGAAAGCAAATCATTTTCGATATTTAACTTTGAAATCAATTTCTTGTTTTTCGAAAAAGAAGCTTTAAACTCAAAAACCAATTGGTCATATACTTGTTGTAGCTCATCAAAAGTATAAGAATTTGAACAAGATGAGTTATAAGCTACCTCCCCTTCATTGAGGGCCATGAAGCATAAATGGGCAACTGCATCTTCATTTGTGGAGTCTTCATCACTCCATGCTGCCACATACTCCTACTTTGAAGATGACCCATTTTTTTCTTGCTTTCATAGCTCTTTCGGGGATTATTCATCTTCTTTGTTGATTCATGCTTGGATTCTTCCATTTTGCTCTTCATGAACCGGGAAAATTTCATGAAAAGTTAGGTTATCTCTTCATCTTCTTCTTCCTCCTCACTTGAATCTTCATGATAGTATTGGGAGGATTTGAGGACTACAACATTCATATTGATGCCTAGCTTTTTGATTTCCTTCTCCCCCATCTTTCTTATCTCTTCTTTCTTCTTTTCCTCTTCATTGTCCTTCTTCATTATTTGATGAGTGAGAAGAGACCCCATGAGTTCATCAAGCTTCAAGGTCTTGAGATTCTTGGCCTTGATGATGGCAGTCTTCTTTGAGTCTCATGACTCGGGAAGGGAGTAGATAAGCTTTCAGAGAAGTTTTTCTTCCAGAATTACTTCTCCATAGCCTTTGAGTCCATTCACTGTGGTGGAGAAACAATTGAACATCTTCTCGATGTCTTCTTCCGGATCCATCTTAAAGTTCTCATACTCTAGATTGAGAAGACCGATCTTGGTCTCCTTTACTTCGTTGATTCCTTCGAATGTGACTTTGTAACACCCTTACCAGTATTTATTACCCAATACTAGTATAGAGTGTCACATGATGTTTAAACCATATTTTATGCTATCCGAACAAGTCAAAAATGGCGATTTAAATTTTTTCCTTTTTAATCGCGTAAAATTTATTTCCAATTTTTAATCCATCAGATAGACCTCGATTTCAGGCAGCAACTTGGCAATTTTTAACTATACTATACAATTAACTAAACTGTCTAAAAACTGCTTAAAATAAAAATCATTTTGATTACTCTAAAATTTCATTATTATAATCTTACCCGATTTTCGTTACTAGCAATTTCTTTAAACTAGTATCCATTTAAATAAAACTCAATATCATATACTAACCACTTATCTAGATATTATTATTACAATCCATATCTAGACTATTTTGAAAGGAGCTGCTATTTATTTATACATGCCAACTAGAAATATCAAAATACATCAAAGATGTAATTACCGATACTGCATATATCCCCTTTGATAGTGATGCCTTACTCCGAACCGGGTTTTCTACCTACGCGTGAAAGACCATCACACGCTAAGTATAGACTTAGTGAGGCATTATAATTATTTAATATAAATCAACATGCTTGAATTATATCAATAATATAATAAACATGCAGTTTGATCACTATTCCTTTATTTCCCTTATGTTAATCAAATATTAACATAATATAATCCGGATTCATAAATCCTATTATTATCCTTGCCATTATCCGAGAATTACCTACTTTCTGAATTATTTACCATTTATTATTAGAGATTTCACTTACTCTCTAACATATTCACCGTTTATTTTCATTTTCCAAGAGTTCACTTACTCTCTAATTTATTCACCATTTATTACCATTTTCCGAGATTTCACTTACTCTCTAACTTATTCACCATTTATTATCATTTTCTGAGAGTTCATTTACTCTCTAATTTATTCACCATTTATTATCAAATAAATTATTGCCCAACATAGTTTTGAGGACTTGAGTATACGAGTCAAAACCGCACCAAAGTAGACTTATCACAAGTCTTCCAAATGATAATCATAATATTATCCATGCATAAAAGTGCACTCACCTTGACACTTTATACTTTGTCAATATTCAACTAGCATCACTAAGCTTCAGCTTTGATCTATATCCTTTCCTTGATTGTTAACTCGATCTTGGTTTTGTGCACAGTCTACAAGTGTATTAAAAATACCATAAGCACATTCCAAATTATATGTTAGTATCTTACTAACACATAAGCAATATAGGAATAATTTTCCTAAAAACACCCTAACATTTTTCAAATATTAGTTTCATGACATAAGTCATTTCATCCTCAATACTATGTATTTTTTCAACATTTACTCAAAGAATGATTCATAACTCATGCTAACCTTAATTCCAGCATAATACATCCATGAAAACAATTTTTCACTTTAGTCTTTAACTTTCTCCAAAATGCCGAATTGGTCCCTAAACTTTCCAAGATTTTTGAACTGATCCTTAATGTTTTACAAACTTCTAAAATGGTCCAAATGACATTTTAAAGCTTGTAAAATCATAATTTCATCATATCCAATATTATGGAAATTTTCCATAATTTCTTCTAATTTTTCTTCTTTGACCGAAATGCTCCCTTACTTTCCAATATTTCCATTTTGGTCCTAAATTATCAAATCAAGCTAATTTGATCAAAATCTCATCATTTCTAATGCTAGAATAATTTTCACAATAATTTCCCCTTTATTTCCAATTCTAACCGAATTGGTCCATTATTCTTCCTAAGGGAAAATTTTTATTCTAACATCAAATTAAGGCTTCTAATATCACAAATCATTCATTTCCATCCTTTATTAAATTCCCTAACCAAATCCCTAAGTTCTAGGGTTAGGGTTTATAACCTTGAACATAGAATTAAACTAAATTCAAGCTTGTTTTCATGTTTACAACACTTGAGTTACTTAAATCAAGCCTTAATTCCAACATAGTTCATGAAATTCCAATTTCTCTCTCTTCAAGAACATGAATTGTTCTTCATAATAGCATACAATATTACTATCAAAAGAAAGAGCATGAAGCATAGATCAATTTATTTCAAAGCAACATACCTTGATTCTAACTTTAAAACCGTCAAATTTGCCAAAGAAAATTTTCTTTCCTTTTCCCCCTCTTGTTTCGAAAATACCCAAGAAAGATGAACAAATTAGTTCATCTTTCATCCTTTTAATTCACATGTGATAATTAAATGAATTTTAAATTCATTTAATTAGTGAAATTACTAATTTAACCTTCAAATCCAATGGCTATATTTAATCTTATCATAAACCAAGGGCCATGATTAAATCCATGCGTTTTTCATTTTCTAAAAATGCCCTCAACATTTCAAAACATTTCAAAAATGCCATCCATGACAAATTCCCAATTTGCCCTCCAACTATACTTTATTTACTAACAAGGCTTGAAAATTGTCATTCCATCACCATCTAACTAAATCTAGTTAGAATCCAACCAAATGTAATAAAATATCCATATAATAATATTTTATGAGTTTTCCATAATCCTTGGAACTGTCTTTAAAATTCCAATTCGATTCGATTACTCAATATTCACTTTCTACAATTTTTCCACTTTCCAACTATCGGATAAAATCTAAAATTCTCATAATTATGATTTCCATATGTAAATATTTTTAACATACAAAATATTCCATAATTTTGTAAAAATCAAAATCTTGAATTTTGACTCGATCCAATATACTGATAATTTACCGAAATCTTTATCGGATAAATTTCTCTTAATAATCCTTGATGAGATATCCATAAAAAATTTCAACTCGAACTAATTCCCCTTTTTTATCTGTCTCAACTAATGACATGAGACCTTCTCATAAGGTCACCCATCCTAATGCTACTCTGCTCTGAGCACGCTTAAAAATTTTTATTTCGATCCAAATATCTGGAAATTTTCTCGAACTTTAACGCTTTATAGCTCTTAATACAAACTCCATATCAAAAATCCGTGTATCACGAAAATGCCACTCTTGGGGATGAACTATTCATTTACAGGACCAAATGCATAACTTTTTCAAATTATAATTTACTCCCTGAACTTTTTTAATTTTGCACTTTGGCACAAAACTTTTCAAATTCTACATTTTGGTCACTAACCAAAATATTGAGGTATTACAATTCTACCCCTTAAGAAAATTTGTCCCTGAATTTTCCTTATGCACGAAGTTCAAAAAGATACGGATGTTTTTTTTTCATTGATTCCTCGAATTCCCAAGTACCTTCCTCTATTTTGTGATTTCTCTATAAAACTTTGACTAGAGGAATCCTTTTTTTATTTCTCAACTGATTTTCTTCCTTAGATAAGATCCTTACAGGTTTTTCTTTGTATGCCAAATCCGGTTAAATTTCAATTTCTTTCATTGTAATGACATGCGAAAGATGTGATCTATACCTCTCTAACATGGATACATGAAATACATCATGAATTTGATTCATCTTGGGTGGCAACGCTATCATGCCACTAATCCAACTCTCTTTAGTATTTCATAAAGGTCAATGAACCTTGGACTGAGTTTACCTTTCCGTTCAAACAAAAGGCATATCCTTTCTTAATAGCTTGTTTATCGGAAGCGTAATCATTGAAAAAAATTCACAAACTACCAATAATAACCAACTAGTCCTAAGAAACTTCTTACTTCAGAGACATTTTTAGGAACTTTCCATTCAAGGATGGCTTGAACCTTCTTAGGTTCAACTCAATTTCTTTCGGGTGAAACTATATGCCCATGGAAAATTACTTCCAATAACCAAAATTTCACATTTTGACAGCTTTTCATACAACTTCTTTTCTCGTAGGATCTGGAGACCTACTTGAAGATGAGTATTATACTCCTCCTTGGTTTTCAAATAAACCAATATATATTATCAACAAATACTACCACAAATCAATTCCATATACAGCTAGAAGATTTGATTCATTAAATCCTTAAATGCCATCGGTGCATTTGTAAGTTTGAAGGGCATTACTACAACTCATAATGCCCATATTTGATTTCGAAAGCTATCTTTGGTCTATCTGCTTTCT
Organism: Hibiscus mutabilis; assembly: GCA_019671005.1. NCBI lineage: Eukaryota > Viridiplantae > Streptophyta > Magnoliopsida > Malvales > Malvaceae > Hibiscus > Hibiscus mutabilis. Next base: position 19,844,819 of record CM033745.1, read on the forward strand.
TGATCTTTAATTAATGATGCCCCGATTGAAGATCAATCTTAGAGAACACGGTTGCTCCCCTAAGTTGATCAAAGAGATCATCAATCATCGGTAAAAGATATTTATTCCTGATCGTCACTTCTTTAAGTTAACGATAATCTACACATTATCTTATTGATCCATCCTTCTTCTATATAAATAGGACTGAGGCTCCCCAAGGTGATATACTAGGCCGTATAAAACCTCGGTCTAATAATTCTTGTAACTGAGCTTTCAATTCTCTAAGCTCTGCAGGAGTTATCCTATAAGGTGCTATCGATATTAGTGTTATTCTAGGAAGCACATCAATACCGAATTCTTCCTCTCAATCGGGAGGTAATCTCGGTAATTCATCCAGAAAACATCTAGAAATTCTTGTACCGTTGGTACATTTTCCAAGTTTTTTTCTAAAGCACTAATCACATTGTTCAGATTATCCGGTCTTTCACCTACAAATACCATCTTTGAATCGTCTGGCTTCTTCAAGATTAACCCTTTTATATTTTCCATAAAACCAACAAGAAATTCTACTATTTGAATCTTTAGAGGACATTTCTTGCATATTCGACTCACTTTGGCACTTTGTCCTATTAGATTGACGGCAACTACTTTATTCGAATTTGGTTCTATTGGGATATTTCTTTCGAGTATTATTTTAGAACTAATGTAAGAATCAGTAGAGCCTTGATCAATCAATGCAAAGATAGGTTCGCCAAAGAGTTCGATCATACCTACTACGATCTCTGCATTATCCTGATCCTCAACAATTTTGATGTGGTATACCCAAGCTGTAGCCTTGCTCTCTTAATTAGGGGTAAATGCAGATGTTCCCGGGTTACTACCATTATTTCCTTTACTAGCCTGATGTGCTACAATAGGCTAATTTGGGTGAAGTTCTGGACAATGCTTGTTGATATGACCAGCTTGCCCACAATAGAAACATGCCTCAGTCAACCATCACTGACCAGGATGTCTTTTGCCACAATGCTCGTATTTTGTAATAGGGTGAATTCCAAAATCTCGAGTACCCAGAGTACTCGTCTGGGATTGCTTCGATTTTCCTCATGCATACACCTTCTTAACTGAAGAGGCTGATGCTGCAGGATACTGTTGTGGTATTCCTTTACTGCGTTTAAATGATGATGCAGAAAATGAACCTCCAAACCTTTTTCTGGTCTAAATCTACTTCTCACATTTTTCCTCAATGACAACTTTCTCCATGGCCTTGGCTCGATTTACCACTTTTTAAAAAGAAGTAAAGTTACGAGAAACCAAAATCTTTTTATATTGAGGATCCAACTCAGCTATAAATCTGTCTATTCTGGACTTCTCGGTTGGAAGAAATTTGGTTGCAAATTGGTTTAATCTATTAAACTCGCATTCATATTCATAAACCGATCTGCCGTACTATTTCAACTATAGAAATTGCTGTCTCATTTCCTTAACAAATACATCTCCAATATATTTTTCCTTGAATTCTTGTAGAAAGAATTCCAAAGTAATCCGTTCTGGAGGTACTTGTGTAGTTATCACGTTCCACCATACGCTGGCTTGTTCCATCAATAGGGATACTACTCCTTCTAATTTTCGTTCATTATCATAAGGAATCCTATTTAATATGTCTTTATATCATTTAACCAATAATCGGCAACCATAGGATCTGCATCAGTATCACCCTAGAATTCTGGTGCCCCAATTTTCCTTAATTCTTTTGGGACTGATACTGGTGCCTGCCGATTTAGGATTGTCTCCAAAAACTACAAAAAATAAGCCTTGATCTTGTACCGGCATATTTCTTTGTTCCTGAGCCTGTTGCTCTGCATTCTGCTGAGCCAATTGCTCTACATTTTGCTGAACCTGAGGTGGATTCTGATTCACCTCATTACTTCCGCTTCGAGCAGGCACACCCTGCTCAATAGCCTGTTGGGATTCTCGATAACCCGACATCTGTTCATGTCGCGATTGTCTAAAATAAGTAAGGAGTAATCTACTCAACATCAGGCATCATCATAATCCTACACAATATCAGTAATTTTTAGATATCCTGGTGGCATGTATATAACTTTGACTTTGTACAGAGACTCATTTACTATCCAGAACCGGCTAAACCTGTAACTCTGATATCAATAAATGTAACACCCTTACCAGTATTTATTACCCAATACTAGTATAGAGTGTCACATGATGTTTAAACCATATTTTATGCTATCCGAACAAGTAAAAAATGACGATTTAAAATTTTTCCTTTTTAATCGCGTAAAATTTATTTTCAATTTTTAATCCATCGATAGACCTCGATTTCGGCAGCAACTTGGCAATTTTTAACTGTACTATACAGTTAACAAAACTGCCTAAAAACTGCTTAAAATAAAAATCATTTTGATTACTCTAAAATTTTATTATTATAATCTTACCCGATTTTCGTTACTAGCAATTTCTTTAAACTAGTATCCATTTAAATAAAACTCAATATCATATACTAACCACTTATCTAGATATTATTATTACAATCCATATCTATACCAGTTTGAAAGGAGCTACTATTTATTTATACATGCCAACTAGAAATATCAAAATACATCAAAGATGTAATTACCGATACTGCATATATCCCCTTTGATAGTGATGCCTTACTCCTTACTCTGAACCGGGTTTTCTACCTACGCGTGAAAAATCATCACACGCTAAGTATATACTTAGTGAGGCATTATAATTATTTAATATAAATCAACATGCTTGAATTATATCAATAATATAATAAACATGCAGTTTGATCACTATCCTTTATTTCCCTTATGTTAATCAAATATTAACATAATATAATCCGGATTCATAAATCCTAGTATTATCCTTGCCATTATCCGAGAATTTACCTACTTTTTCAATTATTTACCATTTATTATCCGAGAGTTCACTTACTCTCTAACTTAGTCACCATTTATTTTCATTTTCTGAGAATTCACTTACTCTCTAATTTATTCACCATTTATTATATTTTCCGAGAGTTCACTTACTCTCTAACTTATTCACCATTTATTATCATTTTCTAAGAGTTCATTTACCCTCTAATTTATTCACAATTTATTATCATTTTCCGAGAGTTCACTTACTCTCTAACTTATTCACCATTTATTATCATTTTCTGAGAGTTCATTTACTCTCTAATTTATTCACCATTTATTATCAAATAAATTATTGCCCAACATAGTTTTGAGGACTTGAGTACACGAGTCAAAACCGCTCCAAAGTGCTAAGAGACCGCACATAAGTGCTAAAGAACCACACCTAAGTGTTAATAAACCGCACCGAAGTGCTAAACCGCTGGACTCTATGGCATGCCAACTATACTCTATACCTCAAATACTTATTTGGACATACTTTCCAATTCCATATTCAATTCATCCATGGCAATATAATTAAATATTGGGCAGTTCATACCCTAAATATAACATAGCCATACATACCTGTTATATTTAGTGATAAAATGCATCATAGTTCTTCCTTTGACAATTCTCTAAATGTCAAATATAAGTTCATGATATAAACATATAATTATCAAATAATTATTAATAAAGTAGACTTATCACAAGTCTTCCAAATGATAATCATAATATTATCCATGCATAAAAATGCACTCACCTTGACACTTTATACTTTGTCAATATTCAACTAGCCTCACTAAGCTTCAACTTTGATCTATATCCTTTCCTCGATTGTTAACTCGATCTCGGTTTTGTGCACATTCTACAAGTGTATTAAAAATACCATAAGCACATTTCAAATTATATGTTAGTATCTTACTAACACATAAGCAATATAGGAATAATTTTCCTAAAAACACCCTAATATTTTCCAAATATTAGTTTCATGACATAAGTCATTTCATCCTCAATACTTTGTATTTCTTTCAACCTTTACTCAAAGAATGATTTATAACTCATTCTAACCTTAATTCCAGCATAATACTTCCATGAAAACAATTTTTCACTTTAGTCCTTAACTTTCTCTAAAATGCCGAATTGGTCCCCAAACCTTCCAAGATTTTTGAATTGATCCTTATGTTTTTACAAACTTCTAAAATGGTCCAAATGACATTTTAAAGCTTGTAAAATCATAATTTCATCATATCCAATCTTATGGAAATTTTTCCATAATTTCTTCTAATTTTCTTCTTTGATCGAAATGGTCCCTTACTTTCCAATATTTCCATTTTGGTCCTAAATTATCAAATCAAGCTAATTTGATCAAAATCTCATCATTTCTAATGCTAGAATAATTTTCACAATAATTTCCCCTTTATTTCCAATTCTAACCGAATTGGTCCATTATTCTTCTTAAGGGAAATTTTTTATTCTAACATCAAATTAAGGCTTCTAATATCACAAATCATTCATTTCCATCCTTTATTAAATTCCCTAACCAAATCCCCAAATTCTAGGGTTAGGGTTTATAACCTTGAACATAGAATTAAACTAAATTCAAGCTTCTTTTCATGTTTACAACACTTTAGTTACTTAAATCAAGCCTTAATTCCAACATAGTTCATGAAATTCCAATTTCTCTCTCTTCAAGAACATGAACTATTCTTCATAATAGCATACAATATTACTATCAAAAGAAAAAGCATGAAGCATAGGTCAATTTATTTCAAAGCAAAATACATTGATTCTAACTTTAAAACCTTCAAATTTGCCAAGGAAAATTTCCTTTCCTTTTCTCCCTTGTGTTTCAAAAATACCCAAGAAAGATGAACAAATTAGTTCATCTTTTATCCTTTTACTTCACATGTGATAATTAAATGAATTTTAAATTCATTTAATTAGTGAAATTACTAATTTAACATTCAAATCCAATGGTTATATTTAATCTTATCATAATCCAAGGGCCAAGATTAAATCCATGTGTTTTTCATTTTCTAAAAATGCCTTCAACATTTCAAAATATTTCAAAAAATGCCATCCATGGCAAATATCCAATTTGCCCTCCAACTATACTTTATTTACTAACAAGGCTTGAAAATTGCCATTCCATCACCATCTAACTAAATCTAGTTAGAATCCAACCAAATGAAATAAAATATTCATAAAATAATATTTTATGACTTTTCCAAAATCCTTGGAACTGTCTTTAAAATTCCAATTCGATTCGATTACCCGATATTCACTTTCTACGATTTTTCCACTTTCCAACTATCGGGTAAAATTTGAAATTCTCATAATTCTGATCTCCATATGTAAATATTTTAAACATACAAAATATTCCATAATTTTGTAAAAATCAAAATCTTGAAATTTTGAGTCGATCCAATATACTGATAACTTACCGAAATCTTTATCGAATAAATTTCTCTTAATAATCCTTGATCGGATATCCATAAAAAAATTTAACTCGAACTAATTCCCCTTTTTATCAGTCTCAACTACTGACATTAGACCTTCCCATAAGGTCACCCATCCTAATTCTACTCTCCTCTGAGCACGCTTAATAATTTTTATTTCGATCCAAATATCTGGAAATTTTCTCAAACTTTAATGCTTTATAACTCTTAAAACAAACTCCGTATCAAAAATCTGTGTGTCACGAAAATGCCACTCTTGGGGTGAACTATTCATTTACGGGACCAAATACATAACTTTTTAAAATTATAATTTAGTCCCTGAACTTTTTAAATTTTACACTTTGGCACCAAACATTTCAAATTTTACATTTTGGTCACTGCCCAAATTTTGAGGTATTACAATTCTCCCCACTTAAGAAAATTCGTCCTCGAATTTTCCTTATGTACAAAGTTCAAAAAGATACGGATGTTTTTTTTGTGTTTTTTCATTGATTCCTCGAAATCCCAAGTAGCTTCCTATATTTTGTGATTTCTCTATAAAACTTTGACTAGAGGAATCTTTTTTTTATTTCTCAACTGCTTTTCTTCCTTAGCTAAGATCCTCACAGGTTTTTCTTCGTATGTCAAATCCGGTTAAATTTCAATTTCTTCCGGTGTAATGACATGCGAAAAATGTGATATATACCTCTCTAACATGGATACATAAAATACATCATGAATTTGATTCATCTTGGGTGGCAATGCTATCATGCCACTAATCCAACTCTCTTTAGTATTTCATAAAGGTCAGTGAACCTTGGACAGAGTTTACCTTTCCGTTCAAACGAAAGGCATATCCTTTCTTAACAGCTTGTTTATTGGATGGGTAATCATTGAAAAAATTCACAAACTGCCAATAATAACCAACTAATCCTAAGAAACTTCTTACTTCAGAGACATTCTTAGGAGCTTTCCATTCAATGATTGCTTGAACCTTTTTAGGTTCAACTCAATTTCTTTCGGCTGAAACTATATGCCCATGGAAAATTACTTCCAATAACCAAAATTTCACATTTTGACAGCTTTTCATACAACGTCTTTTCTCGTAGGATCTCGAGAACTACTTGAAGATGGGTATCATACTCCTCCTTGGTTTTCAAATAAACCAATATATATTATAAACAAATACTACCACAAATCGATTCCATATACAGCTAGAAGATTCGATTCATTAAATCCTTAAATGCCACCGGTGCATTTGTAAGTTTGAAGGGCATTACTACAACTCATAATGCCCATATTTGATTTTGAAAGCTATCTTTGGTCTATCTGCCTTCTTGATCTTTAATTAATGATACCCCGATCGAAGATCAATCTTAGAGAACACGGTTGCTCCCCTAAGTTGATCAAAGAGATCATCAATCCTCGGTAAAAGATAATTATTCTTGATCGTCACTTCATTAAGTTAACGATAATCTACACATTATCTTATTGATCCGTCCTTCTTCTATATAAATAGGACTGAGGCTCCCCAAGGTGATATACTAGGTCGTATAAAACCTCTGTCTAATAATTCTTGTAACTGAGCTTTCAATTCTCTAAGCTCTATATGAGTTATCCTATAAGGTGCTATCGATATTGGTGTTATTCCAAGAAGCACAACAATATCGAATTCTTCCTCTCAATCGGGAGGTAATCTCGGTAAGTCATCCGAAAAATATCTAGAAATTCTTGTACCATTGGTACATTTTCCAAATTTATTTTTTTTAAAGCACTAATCACATTGTTCAGATTATCCGGTCTTTCACCTACAAATATCATCTTTGACTCGTCTGGCTTCTTCAAGATTAACCCTTTTATATTTTGCATAAAACCAACAAGAAATTCTACTATACTTTAATTACTAACAAGGCTTGAAAATTACTAATTTAACCTTCAAATCCAATGGCTATATTTTATCCTTTTAATTCACATGTGATAATTAAATAAATTTTAAATTCATTTAATTAGTGAAATTACTAATTTAACCTTCAAATCCAATGGCTATATTTAGTCTTATCATAAACCAAGGGCTAAGATTAAATACATGTGTTTTTCATTTTCTAAAAATGCTCTCAACATTTCAAAATATTTCAAAAATGCCATCCATGGCAAATGTCCAATTTGCCCTCCAACTATACTTTATTTACTAACAAGGCTTGAAAATTGCCATTCCATCACCATCTAACTAAATCTAGTTAGAATCCAACCAAATGTAATAAAATATCCAAAAAATAATATTTTATGAGTCTTCCATAATCCTTGGAATTGTCTTTAAAATTCCAGTTCAATTCGATTACCCGATATTCCATAACTTTGTAAAAATCAAAATCTTGAAATTTTGACTAGATCCAATATACTTATAATTTACCAAAATCTTTATCGGATAAATTTCTCTTAATAATCCTTGATCAGATATCCATAAAAAATTTCAACTCGAACTAATTCCCCTTTTTATCAGTCTCAACTACTGACATGAGACCTTCCCATAAGGTCACCCATCCTAGTGCTACTCTACTCTGAGCACGCTTAATAATTTTTATTTCGATCCAAATATCTGGAAATTTTCTCGAACTTTAACGCTTTATAGCTCTTAATACAAATTTCGTATCAAAAATCCGTGTATCATGAAAATGCCACTCTTGGGGGTGAACTATTCATTTACGGGATCAAATACATAACTTTTTAAAATTATAATTTAGTCCCTAAACTTTTTAATTTTACACTTTGGCACCAAACTTTTCAAATTTTACATCACTAACAAAAATTTTGAGGTATTACAATTCCCCCCCTTAAGAAAATTTGCCCCCGAATTTTCCTTATATACGAAGTTCAAAAAGATACGGATGTTGTTTTTTTGTTTTTTTTCATTGATTCCTCGAATTCCCAAGTAGCTTCCTCTATTTTGTGATTTCTCTATAAAACTTTGACTAGAGGAATCATTTCTTTTATTTCACAACTGTTTTTCTTCCTTAACTAAGATCCTTACAGGTTTTTCTTCGTATGTCAAATCCGGTTAAATTTCAATTTCTTCCGGTGTAATGACATGCAAAAGATGTGATCTATACCTCTCTAACATGGATACATGAAATACATCATGAATTTGATTCATCTTGGGTGGCAATGCTATCATGCCACTAATCCAACTCTCTTTAGTATTTCATAAAGGTCAATGAACCTTGGACTGAGTTTACCTTTCCGTTCAAACAAAAGGCATATCATTTCTTAACAGCTTGTTTATCGGATGGGTAATCATTGGAAAAAAATTCACAAACTGCCAATAATAACCAACTAATCCTAAGAAACTTCTTACTTCAGAGACATTCTTAGGAACTTTCCATTCAAGGATTGCTTGAACCTTCTTAGGTTCAACTCAATTTCTTTTAGCTGAAACTATATGCCCATGGAAAATTACTTCCAATAACCAAAATTTCACATTTTGACAGCTTTTCATACAACTTCTTTTCTCATAGGATCTGGAGAACTACTTGAAGATGAGTATCATACTCCTCATTGGTTTTCAAATAAACCAATATATATTATCAACAAATACTACCACAAATCGATTCCATATGCAGCTAGAAGATTTGATTCATTAAATCTTTAAATGCCACTGGTGCATTTGTAAGTTTGAAGGGCATTACTACAACTCATAATGCCCATATTTGATTTTGAAAGCTATCTTTGGTCTATCCGCCTTCTTGATCTTTAATTAATGATACACTGATCGAAGATCAATCTTAGAGAACACAGTAGCTCCCCTAAGTTGATCAAAGAGATCATCAATCCTCGGTAAAAGATACTTATTCCTGATCGTCACTTTATGAAGTTAACGATAATCTACACATTATCTTATTGATCCGTCATTCTTCTATATAAATAGGACTGAGGCTCCCCAAGGTGAGTATAAAACCTCGGTCTAATAATTCTTGTAACTGAGCTTTCAATTCTCTAAGCTATAGGAGTTATCCTATAAGGTGCTATCAATATTGGTGCTATTCTAGGAAGTACATCAATACCGAATTCTTCCTCTCAATCGGGAGGTAATCTCGGATATTCATCCGGAAAACATCTAGAAATTCTTGTACCGTTGGTACATTTTCCATATTTTTTCTAAAGCACTAATCACATTGTTCAAATTATCCGGCCTTTCACCTACAAATACCATCTTTGAACCGTCTGGCTTCTTCAAGATTAAACCTTTTATATTTTCCATAAAACCAGCAAGAAATTCTACTATTTGAATCTTTAGAGGACATTTCTTGCATATTCGACTCACTTTAGCACTTTGTCTTATTAGATTGACGGCAACTATTTTATTCGAATTTGGTTCTATTGGGATATTTCTTTCAAGTATTATTTTAGAACTAATGTAAGAATGAGTGGAGCCTAGATCAATCAATGCAAAGATAGGTCTGCCAAAGAGTTCGATCATACCTGCTACGATCTCTGCATCATCCTGATCCTTAACATTTTTGATGTGGTATACCTGAGCTGTAGCCTTGCTCTCTTGATTAGGGGTAAATGCAGATGTTCCCGAGTTACTACCGTTATTTCCTTTACCAACCTGATGTGCTACAATAGGCTGATTTGGGTGAAGTTCTGGACAATGCTTCTTGATATGACCAGCTTGCCCACAATAGAAACATGCCCCAGTCAACCAGCACTGACCAGGATACCTTTTGCCACAATGCTCGTATTCTGTAATAGGGCGAATTCCAGAATCTCGAGTACCCATAGTACTCGTCTGGGATTGCTTCGATTTTCCTCATGCATACCTCTTCTTAACTAAAGAGGCTGATGTTGAAGGATATTGTTGTGGTATTCCTTTACTGCGTTTAAATGATTATGCAGCAAATAAACCTCCAGACTTTTTTCTGGTCTGAATCTACTTCTCACCTTTTTCCTCAAGGACAACTTTCTCTATGGCCTTGGCTCGATTTACCACTTCTTGAAAAGAAGTAAAGTTACGAGAAACCAAAATCTTTTTATATTGAGGATCCAACTCAGCTATAAATCTGTCTATTCTGGACTTTTCGGTTGGAAGAAATTCGGTTGCAAATTGGTTTAATCTATTGAACTCGCATTCATATTCATAAACCGATTTGCTACTATTTCAACTGTAGAAATTGTTGTCTCATTTCCTCAACAAATACATCTCCAATATATTTTTCCTTGAACTCTTGTATAAAGAATTCCCAAGTAATCTGTTCTGTAGGTACTTGTGTTGTTATCACGTTCCACCATACGATGGCTTGTTCCATCAATAGGGATACTACTCCTTCTAATTTTCCTTCATTATCATAAGGAATCCATTTTAATATGATCTTTATATCATTTAACCAATAATCGGAAACCATAGGATTTGCATCAGTATCACCCCAGAATTCTGGTGCCCTAATTTTCCTTAATTCTTTTGGGACTAATACTGGTGCATGCCGATTTAGGATTGCCTAGAAAGACTGCAGAAATAAGCCTTGATCTTGTACCGGCATATTTATTTGTTCCTGAGCATGTTGCTCTACATTCTGCTGAGCCAATTGCTCTATATTTTGCTGAACCTGAGGTGGATTCTGACTCACCTCATTACTTCTGCTTCGAGCAGGCATATCCTGCTCAACAGTCTGTCGAGATTCTCAATAACCCGACATCTTTTCATGTCATGATTGTCTAAAATAAGTAAGGAGTAATCTATTCAACATCAGGCATCATCATAATCCTACACAATATCAGTAATTTTTAGATATCCTAGTGGCATGTATATAACTCTGACTTTCTACAGAGACTCGTTTACTATCCAGAACAGGCTAAATCTGTAGCTCTGATATCAATAAATGTAACACCCTTACCAGTATTTATTACCCAATACTAGTATAGAGTGTCACATGATGTTTAAACCATATTTTATGCTATCCGAACAAGTCAAAATGACAATTTAAAATTTTTCCTTTTTAATTTATTCACCATTTATTATCAAATAAATTATTGCCCAACATAGTTTTGAGGACTTGAGTACACGAGTCAAAACTGCAGCAAAGTGCTAATAAACCGCACCGAAGTGCTAAGAGACCGCACATAAGTGCTAAAGAACCACATCTAAGTGTTAATAAACTGCACCGAAGTGCTAAACTGCTGGACTCTATGGCATGCCAACTATACTCTATACCTCAAATACTTATTTGGGCATACTTTCCAATTCCATATTCAATTCATCCATAGCAATATAATTAAATACTGGGCAGTTCATACCCTAAATATAACATAACCATACATACCTGGTATATTTAGTGATCAAATGCATCATAGTTCTTCCAATGACAATTCTCAATATGTCAAATATAAGTTCATGATATAAACATATAATTATCAAGTAATTATTAATAAGGTAGACTTATCACAAGTCTTCCAAATGATAATCATAATATTATCCATGCATAAAAATGCACTCACCTTGACGCTTTATAATTTGTCAATATTCAACTAGCTTCACTAAGCTTTAGCTTTGATCTATATCATTTCCTCGATTGTTAACTCGATCTCGGTTTTGTGCACAGTCTACAAGTGTATTAAAAATACTACCACAAATCGATTCCATATATAGCTAGAAGATTCGATTCATTAATTCCTTAAATGCCACCGGTGCATTTGTAAGTTTGAAGGGCATTACTACAACTTATAATGCCCATATTTGATTTTGAAAGCTATCTTTGGTCTATCTGCCTTCTTGATCTTTAATTAATGATACCCCGATCGAAGATCAATCTTAGAGAACACGGTTGCTCCCCTAAGTTGATCAAAGAGATCATCAATCCTCGGTAAAAAAAATACTTATTCATGATCGTCACTTCATTAAGTTAACGATAATCTACACATTATCTTATTGATCCGTCCTTCTTCTATATAAATAGGACTGAGGCTCCCCAATGTACTATCGATATTGGTGCTATTCCAGGAAGCACATCAATGCCGAATTCTTCCTCTCAATCGGGAGGTAATCTCGGTAATTCATCTGAAAAATATCTAGAAATTCTTGTACCGTTGGTACATTTTCCAGATTTTTTTTAAAGCACTAATCACATTGTTCAGATTATCCGGTCTTTCACCTACAAATACCATCTTTGAACCGTCTGGCTTCTTCAAGATTAACCCTTTTATATTTTCCATAAAACCAGCAAGAAATTCTTCTATTTGAATCTTTAGAGGACATTTCTTGCATATTCGACTCACTTTGGCACTTTGTCCTATTTGATTGACGGCAACTACTTTATTCGAATTTAGTTCTATTGGGATATTTCTTTCGAGTATTATTTTAGAACTAATGTAAGAATGAGTAGAGCCTAAATCAATCAATGCAAAGATAGGTCCGCGAAAGAGTTCGATCATACCTGCTACGATCTCTGCATCATCCTGATCCCTAAATTCTAGGGTTAGGGTTTATAACCTTGAACATAGAATTAAAGTGAATCCAAGCTTGTTTTCATGTTTACAACACTTGAGTTACTTAAATCAAGCCTTAATTCCAACATAGTTCATGAAATTCCAATTTCTCTCTCTTCAAGAACATGAACTATTCTTCATAATAGCATAAATATTACTATCAAAAGAAAGAGCATGAAGCATAGATCAATTTATTTCAAAGCAACATACCTTGATTCTAACTTTAAAACCTTCAAATTTGCTAAAGAAAATTTTATTTCATTTTCCCCCTTGTGTTTCAAAAATACAGAAGAAAGATGAACAAATTAGTTCATCTTTTATCCTTTTAATTCACATGTGATAATTAAATGAATTTTAAATTCATTTAATTAGTGAAATTACTAATTTAACCTTCAAATCCAATGGCTATATTTAATCTTATCATAAACCAAGGGCCAAGATTAAATCCATGTATTTTTCATTTTCTAAAAATGCCCTCAACATTTCAAAATATTTCAAAAATGCCATCCATGGCAAATGTCCAATTTGCCCTCCAATTATACTTTATTTACTAACAAGGCTTGAAAATTGCTATTCCATCACCATCTAACTAAATCTATTTAGAATCCAACCAAATGTAATAAAATATCCTTAAAATAATACTTTATGAGTTTTCCATAATCCTTGGAACTGTCTTTAAAATTCCAATTCGATTCGATTACCCGATATTCATTTTCTACGATTTTTCCACTTTCCAACTATCGGGTAAAATCTGAAATTCTCATAATTCTGATCTCCATATGTAAATATTTCTAACATACAAAATATTCCATAATTTTGTAAAAATCAAAATCTTGAAATTTTGACTCGATCCAATATACTGAATTTACCTGAAATCTTTATCGGATAAATTTCTCTTAATAATCCTTGATCAGATATCCATAAAAAATTTCAACTCGAACTAATTCCCCATTTTATCAGTCTCAACTACTGACATGAGACCTTCCCATAAGGTCACCCATCCTAATGCTACTTTGCTCTGAGCACGCTTAATAATTTTTATTTCGATCCAAATATCTGGAAATTTTCTCGAACTTTAACGCTTTATAGCTCTTAATACAAACTCCGTATCAAAAATCCGTGTATCATGAAAATATCACTTTTTGGGGTGAACTAATCATTTACGGGACCAAATACAGAACTTTTTAAAATTACAATTTAGTCCCTGAACTTTTTAATTTTACACTTTGGCACCAAACTTTTCAAATTTTACATTTTGGTCACTAACAAAAATTTTGAGGTATTACAGACTTCAAGCTTGTCCCATACCTCCTTGGCACTCTCACAAGAAAACATCTTCTCATAGATATTGGGGCTAAATGCACAAAAGAGAAAGTGCAAAGCCTTGCAATTTAGCTCCATCTTCTTGCGATCATCTGCATTCCATACCGCCTTGCATCTTTGTGGTACGTATGGACCATCTTCAACAATATCCCAAAGATTGTAGTCTTTGGCCTTGATAAAGAACACCATTCTAGTCTTCCAATGAGCATAGTTGGTCCCGTCAAAGAAAGGTGGCTTGTCGATGGATTGCGCCATTTCGTTGGTTGACTGTATTGTTGTTCGAGCTAGTTGGATCGCCTCAAAAGGATGTTAATCTCATTCGATTTAGCCTCACTTTGATACCAATTGTTGGGCTCGATGATCACCTTCAACTGATGCTTGCCAAGTGGAGGAGAAGTTGGATTTTTGGGTGATTGATTTGTGGAAGCCGAAAATAGAATGACACGATTAATTTATAGTGGTTCGGGCTTCGAACAAGCTCCTACATCCACTATTTTAGCTCCCACTAAGGATTTTCTAACCAATTCACTAATTGATTCGTCCCCTTTTCTAGGATTAGGAGGAAACCCTTACAAACGGTTAATCTTTCTACCCAAAGATTAACCAAATACTCTTTACAAGAGAAAGAAAATAAGCAAACTAAAATTCCTCTCACAAGGTATTTGTTTGCACTCTTTAAGCTCTCACTCAAACCTAAACACTTGAGCAAATATGACAATTTTGGCTCACAAATGTTATCTATACAAATGATGAACAATTAAAGCCCTAAGACACAATTTCTCATCATATAGTTGTTGACATTTTAAGCATTAGTCTTTCATAGATGCTTGAAGGTCCTTTTATACTCCCAAATGAGTTCATAGCCGTTGGATACCGTTGGGATTGAATTGGAACCGTTGGGATCTTTATTTTCCACATTAATTGCAGTTCTGAGGTTGTCCGTATCGGTACGCGGGTAACCGTATCGGTACGCGGATAACCGTATCGGTACGGCCTTCTTCATAACTAGCAATTGATCTTTGATCAGTTGGTGCGTATCGATACGTGTATATGCGTATCGGTACGGCCTGCAATTTAAAAAACCGTTGGAATATGACCGTTTGGGGGTTTTGGTTGTTGGGATATATGTTACGTAGGCGAATCGAAACGCCAAGGGGTGTATCGAAACGACCCTTTGTTGTTTCAATACGGATAAGGCCTATATCGAAACACATTTTGACAGTTTCAAAAACTCGTAGCAAAAACCTTTAGCCGTATCGAAACATATATACCTGTATTGAAACGGGTACATTAAAATCACAGGTTTGGCTACTTAAAAACGTTCCAAAACACTTCAAAACCTTGTTAAACTTCCTCAAATTTATTTTCAAGTTGTTTTGACTTAAGGCATGTTTTAAATTCTTTTCAATTTAATACAAAACATTTTTCAATTTATTATATCAAAATCTATAACTCAACATTTTCTTTCTCCTTTGCTCCACGTGAATGTAATCGAGTGGCTGAGTGAGTTGCTAAATCAGCTCTTTCTCTTTGTTGCCTTTCGGATTGGACTGTGAATGTCCCACCGGGACTTTCATCTGTTTTGTAATTTTGGTTTGGTTATGATTATGGGAAGTTTCTTTGATCAAAAAAAAGCAAAACATGTTGCGTTATTAATGTAAGCAAAGCAAAGTGGTAAGAATGCATACATGTGCCCGCAGCAGCAAGGTTTGGTTTATTAGGTGTTCCACGTCCTCTGCCAGCACCACCACCAAATCGACCACCCCCATCTCTTCCCCACTCCTGCTACCACCGTCCCTTCCCGCACTCTATCTCCCACCACTCCTACCACCACCTCTTCCACTGCCGGGACCATCACGAAATTCACCACCTCTTGGCTTTGCCTCCTCCACAGACAAGGAATGGTTATTAAGTGCAGATCCATCAAGTTCTAGGGCCTTGTTGAAATTATCACCATCGGTGAAATCCGAATAAGCATAACTGCAATTCATTGTATGTCATCAGATATGCTGTACAACTAAAACACACAGTAATTGGCTACGTTCTACTCGGCTATTTCTCTGGCATTATGGTAAAAGCACCAGGTTTAAGCTTCTTATCTACAACCCTAGGAGGCTCCACTCATATATAAATGTGCATCACTATTCACTGAAGAAGAGGGTGAAGAAGTAGAAACAGAAGAAAACGAAACAAACCGTCTCACGGCAACACTTTCCCAATCCACAAGTACTGCCACCCTAGTAATCTCTCCACAACAACCAAAGTGCTCCTCCAAGGATTTCTTAGCCTGCCAATGTATTTGACATGGAAGATGATATAAAAAAACACCTTGGAGGAGGATGAATAGACGGCAACAAAAGCTAATTATTTAAAAACAAACCACTCACCTCATCCTGCCCAAGAGATTGATCAAATCCTCTCACATATATTGTCTGAGCCTAACCTCTTCCACCTTTCTGGAACGAGTTGTTTCGATCGCTGCAATGGGCAGTGCCAGAAAAGTTGAATAAATTGATGCAATTACCGACGATGTCAAGATGGGGGTTTTCAAATTTTAAATATGGATTCACACTCTGAGAAATTGAAGGGAAAAAAAACACCTGCTGTGCGGTGTAAACGCACTCCTTTCACGGGCCAAATCAAGTCTAAGAGAACGATCCATCAAATATTCACCATTCAACTCTAGAGCCTACAATGCAGGATGATGTTAGTCAATATAAATTTACAATTAACCTAAGAGAAAAGAAGTACGAGAGCAATACATTTGCAATTCACTTCAAGACTATTTTGTAACTGTGTTATGAAGATTTTAAACAGGTTCAGTTCAGTTTCATATTTCATGAAACCATTCTTAGAACTTTTTTAATTTGAACCATCATTTACTGGACATGCAAATTTTTAAAAAAATCTAAATACATCTGGTATTCAACTTACCTCAGGCATAAAAACATTTTATAGAAGGAATACAAGACTAACAGATTTCAATACTAAATTTCAGCAGTTTATTTTTCATAATTGAAGACCTTATACAAATAAAGATTGACAAATCTATTTTCGTACAAACCGTCAACACAAAGATTTAACTGATTAATTGCAGAAAACATTAGTTTAGTAATTAGGTTAGACATGGAAGACTCAGACAAAGAAATTTACCTTCTGTGCACCCTCTGCAGTAGCAAATTCAACATGTCCATACCCCTTAAGATTCCCTTCAAAATCAGTGGATGAAGGTATATCCACGACATCGCCAGCATCTTTAAAAAAATCTTTCTGCAGGATAACAGTGATCAGATGGAAAAAAAAATTCAATTCAAAGGACCGGATAACCTGAACGTACATATCATCTTGTTCTACTTGAAAAGGTAAGTTTCCAACAAACAATGTCTTTGAACCTATGGATTGAACTTGAGGAGTTGTAGGGGTTTGGAGCCGAAAAAAGAATCGCATTAGATTCCCATCTGATTGACAAAATGAGGCAAAGAAGCAATCAGGATAAGATTTGGAAGAAACTGGAATGGAATTGGCACGCACAGCTTTCTTCCCGAACTTCAAATCCTGCTGCTTGGTAATTTTCTGTGGTGCTGTAGCATCCACCATTTCTACATCTGTGTCCTGATCCCAATATACAAGTACAACATTTAATTAGGAAATCATCACATCAACCTTCCAAAAGTATAAAGAAGAAACAGATTACAAAGATCCAACCTTTTTCTTTGGACTCTCCTCGTCATCAGATGATTCTTCAGATTCCTCCTTTTCTCTACTGCTTACTTTTTTTAAAAACCTTAGACTGCAGCTTACAGAATTAGACAATTCAGTATATTGATAATAGTATATCCATGATAAAAGAAACATCTAGTGGAACTTAGATGATCAAGAAAATTTGACCTTTTTGGCTGCAGGTTGTTCATCCTCACTTTCATCAGAGCTATCATCGCTTTCCTGCTATGTGAGAAGGAAGGTTAGTAAGAAGCATGATCATATCTTGGTCACAGTTCAAAAATAGTTGGAAGATTCCTAAATAATGTTTAAAGATTTAAATCCCTGAATCAATTAAACCATTCAATAAACTAGAGTTGCTGAAAAAATCCCAGGAAATCATAACCAGCAAAGTTATGACTAAACAAAAATACCAACCCAAAATTCAAATATTTAGCAAATACAAAAACAATCTTATTAATGCACATGAGAATTCAAATACAAGCCCATCAAATTAAGTTAAAAATTCATCAAGGAAAAAAAAAAATCCGAGCAGGTATACATAATACCAGGAGTTGTGCCAAAGCAGGAGAGCAACTACAGGCAAAAATTGTAAGAAGAAGCAACCTCTTTTGATTTTTTTGTCCCAGCTGTGGGGAGTGGCCTTTTTGCAGCAACAGAAACTTTGTTTGTAGGAGCCTGCAGTATGATATGAATGCACAGCGAAATTAGTACAAACTGTAACACAAAAACGCTAAAAGGAAATACTGCCCCCTCGGAAAAAATTCTGTTTCACATACTCAGTATGTTATTAGAAAGGAACTAGCAACTAAACAAAATACCACAGGATTACCAATTATCTCCTCCTCCGAGGAATTAGCATCTTCGGAAAAATCAAGACCTTGTATGAAAATTTTAGTGTTCTATCAATAATTAGCCTCATTACTTATATCATCCTCACTGAAATCATCATCAGAAGAGTCTGAACTGCTTTTAGCTTTTACCAGCTTAGCAGCCGGAACAGAGCCACTTTTAGGAACTACATGTTTTTTTATTCTGAGCAGGGGCTTCCTGCATTATAATTATACATATATATATATATATATAGGTTAACTATCTCATTCATACATGAACTATACCGAATTCACATTTTCATACATGAATTTTGTTGCCGTCAAGGGAACTACCCTTTTCCGTCAGGAAAGCTGACGTAGACTCTTTGGACCAGTCAAAAATTGACACGTGGCATTTATTTTATTTTTAAAATTTTTTATTTATTAAGGGTTAATAACAAGATTAGTCCTTGATGTTTTATTATTTTTTAATTTAACCTTTCAGATCTAATTTTTTTAATAAATCCAAATAATTATTTCAAAATAGGCTTAATAGGCAAATAGGTGCCTAAACTATGCCATTTTTTCCAGTTACGTGCCCAAACAATTTTTCAGACCAAATTGGGATCTAAAGTTTCATCCCGTGACTCATTTAAGGTTCGCCTTTAGTTTTTTTCCGTTAAATGACGCGTATCATCTCTTGAAAATTCCAAAAATTATATTAAAAATAAATAAAATTAATAAAATAAAAATATATCCTGAAATTTTCAAATATTCCCAAAATAGTCCCCAAATCCCTAACCCCCCAAACCCGACTACTCCCACCAGCGTTGGTCGTATTGTCGGCGGCAGAATAAAGCTCCCTCCTCTCGCCGAACGACCCACACGCCATTTGTTGCCCCTCCGGCCGCCGTTCGTCGCGAATCGTTCGAAAGAATCATTTGACAATTTCTGCGATTTGCACGTCGTCAGTCCATTTTTTGCGACGGGATGGTGGGGGAAATGGTCGTGATGGTTCAGCGGCTGATGTGGTGGGCGACGGCGTGACAATCGGCGACAGAATTGGCCCAATCGGGATTTAGGTTTTGGGGAGTTAGGGATTTTGAAATTTGGGGGTTGTTTTATGAAATCTGTAAAACTTAAAGAATTTCTGAAAATTAAGTAATTTTATTTATTTCTAATATAATTTTTGGAATTTTCAGGAGATACACGTTAAAGGTAACGATGGAAATTAACGGCGAGCCTTAAATGGGTCACGGAATGAAACTTTAAGTTTTAATTTGGCCCGAAAATTAATTTAGCCACCTAACTGAAAGAAAAAAAAGACATAGTTTAAACACCATTTTGACCGTTAAACCTTCAAAATATTATAAAAAATAGGGTAAACTACCCTAGTGACCAACGAACTAATTGAGGATACCTATTTTGACCACAGAACTATCAAAATCTTCAATCAGACCACAAAACTTATTAAATCAACCTATTTTGACCACCGCTGTTAAAAAACTAACGGATGGGTAATAGAGGGGTTAACGAAAATTTATAAAATTACACATTTAGTCCCTATTATTTACCTATAATTTCAATTTGGTCCTAATTTAAATTAAATTAATTAAAATTATTCATCCAATCGGATGACGACACGTGTCATCACCCAATTGGACAATCTCACCGCCTGGTTAAAGGAAAATTAGACCACCAAACTTATTAAATCAACCTATTTTGACCACCGCCGTTAAAAAACTGACGGATGGGTTAACGAAAATTTATAAAATTATACATTTAGTACCTGCTATTTACCTATAATTTTAATTTGATCCTAATTTAAATTAAATTAATTAAAAAATAATCATCCAATCGGATGACAACATGTGTTGTCACCAATTTAATTTGTTTAATATTTAATATATTAATTTTTCTCCTGGTTAAAGGAAAATTTAAAAGACAAGTAGTGTGCTTGGGGTAATTTTTAATTTAATTTGTTTAATATTTAATATATTAAGAGACAAGTAGTGTGCTTGGGGTGGTTTGAACCTCGGACCTCTTGGGTAAAATACCTAGGCTACTACCACTGCGCCAAACCACCTATATAGATATAAATTACACCATTTTATATATATCTTATAATACTGTAATTGTTAGGGAAAAAGAAGTAAAAATGATTGAGAGGGGATTCGAACTTAGGTCATTTGGAATGTGTAAAAATATACAACTGCTAAATTAATTTAATTTTTTTAGTAGAAAATTAAAATGTTTTGAATATATTTAAAGTATAGTTAAAGCAAGATTTAAAATAAAAACAAATTTATGGTTTTTATATTTTTAGATTAAATTGAATACTTTTTCCTCTTTAATAATTTCATATATATATAATATTGAAACGATTTTTTAATTTAATTAATAATTTTAGTTTCTCACATTAATGAAATATCTTATAAATATGTATATTAAATATATACATTTTAATTTATAATCAATGAATTAAAATTATTAATTAAATTAAAAAACCGTTTCAATATTATATATATGAAATTATTAAACTAAATGTGAGGGGGAAAAGTATTCAATTTAATCTAAAAATATAAAAACTATAAATTTGTTTTCATTTTAAATCTTGCTTCTACTATACTTTAAATATATTCAAAATATTTTAATTTTCTACTAAAAAATTTAAATTAATTTAGCGGTTTGTATATTTGTACACATTCTAAATGATCTAAGTTCGAATCCCTTCTCAATCATTTTTACTTCCTTTTCCCTAACAAATACAGTATTATAATATAATATATATATATATATATATAATGGTGTAATTTATATCAATATAGGTGGTTTGGCGCAGTGGTAGTAGCCTGGGTATTTTACCCAAGAGTTTCTAGGTTCAAACCACCCCAAGCACACTTCTAGCCTGGTTGGAGGAAAATTAATATGTCAAATATTAAATTAACATGTGTCATCACCCGATTGGATAATTTATTTTAATTAATTTAATTTAAATTAGGATTAAATTGAAATTATAGGTAAATAACATAGACTAAATGTGTAATTTTATAAATTTTCGTTAACTGCCACGTTATCCCTCCGTTATTTTTTTAACGGCGGTGGTCAAAATAGGTTGATTTAATAAGTTTGATGGTCTGATTGACGATTTCGATAGTTCGGTAGTCAAAATAAGTATCTTCAATTAATTTGGTGGTCACTGGAGTAGTTTACCCTATATAATATTGAGTTTTATCACTGTTGAGTCTGTCACCACACGGGAACAAGTGATCAAAGATAGAAATTAATAACAACCACTTTGAATCAGAGCAATGACAGAATTAAAAACAACAACACGATACCTATATTTTTCATTCACAAAGACAGAAAGGCTCTCTTATATGCCAATAACATGATACCTATGTTTTTCTTCATTTATTTTTCTTGTATTGTAGTTGTAATTCTATTCAAGCCCACTATGCCAAAGGCTTTCTTTAGTTGTATTTGCAACGGGATACCCAGGGATGTCATTGGGGTGAGTTTTGTAGGGATTCGTCTCATTTCACATTCAATTAAAAAGTGATGAATACAGATTTTACGGATTGTATGTGCAGGAATAAAGATAAAAACTAGAATGACTTGGCAGAATGACACGACAAAAGAACAAAAATATTTTATATTTTATAAAATTATTTTTTGATTGATGTCATTCTGTAAAGTCAGCATATTTGCCTATATGACATTGCTATCGCGACATGCACTGCCATGTAGGTTTGTCATTTCATTTCAAGGCATTTACCGTTAGTTGACTAATAGTTTTCATCCGCAGAGGGGGCATTTGACTCAAAATAAAACGTCGGGCTAAATTGCTTCAAAAAAAGAACATGGTCCAAAATGATAATTCATTCAAACGTTAGGGGATATTTTTTAACATTATGCCTAATAATATTATTATTATATTATTATTATTATTATTATTATTATTATTATTATTATTATTATTGATCAAATTGCATGATTTCATTATAGATAGAATCATACAAAAAAATATTTCTATGCGCCTCAATAAAAACTCTCATAATCCTAGTCGGAGGGAAAAAGTAGACATAAAAATATATAGAAAGTTAAACTAAAAATTAAAGTAACATAGCAACCAAAGCCACCTAACATATATTTTAGTTCACTTTAATTTAAAAAAATAATAAAAAATAATATATTATATTTTTTAAATAAATTAAGCTTTTTTTGAGTCGGGTATAAATTAAATGGCTCACGCTCAATTTAAGAACTCGAGGTTGAGTCCAATTCAATCGAGTCCAATAAAAAGATAATTTTTTGAGTCGCAACTCAAAGTTCAATAAACTCGCGATTAATGAATCTTGGTTCATTTACAGCCCTATACTTATTATTATCCTATAATAATCTCTCTAATTGACTTCACAAAATATAACTGTCTACCGTCAATGATAGGAATTGTAACAAACATAAATGTTTTGTTTAGACCCGAGAAATTCGTGGTGCAACCACTTTGAGAATGCCTGCAATCAGTATAGTCTAATAAGTTCATACTAAGTTGGCTAAATTCAAATGATTGCATTCAGGGACGGATCTAAAATTTTAAAATTAGTGGTTCATTGATTAACAATAAATACATTCGCATGTAAATCAAGAGTAAATTAAATAAATTATTAAAAGTTGAATTTGAAAATTATAAAAGAATTTAAATTACATATTAATAGGATGACTACAAATAAACTTAATTATTGAAAAAAAGCAAAAAGAAAATAATAGTAAAAAAATAAAATAATAGTAATAGAAAAAATAACATATATGATAATGAAAATTTGGTGAAGCAATCTGGTAGTCGATGATGTGTGGAGACTGGTAGCAATGTGATTAACCCTTGATGTATCTTCTCTTGAATAAGATGACAATCTATCTCAATATGCTTAGTTTGTTCATGGTAAATAAGATTTTCTGCAAACTTAATGGTGTTGTCATTAAATTTTTACCTCTTTATTATTATTATTATTATTATTATTATTATTATTATTATTATTATTAATAAGTACTATTATTATCATTATTATTATTAAGTACTATTATTATTATAGTTAAAGCAAAAAATAAAATGCAAAGAAAAAAATAAAAAGGAGTCCATTTGAATAAAGTGTCCACCAATAATAAGCCCACTTATTTTAATATATGATACAATAAAACCCACCACCAAAACATAATAATAGAGCCCATTTTATTTTTTAGAGGCTCAAACTAACCCATTTGTTGTTGTTTTTTTCAGGTTTATTCGAGACCGTTAGATCTAGGGCTGAAATAATCAAGGGTATGGATCGCATGCCAAAAAAATGGGGAAAAGGGGTGGATCACGCGCTGCCACGCGCGCGGGATCATCTCCCCCAAATCCCAGTTCGAAACGGTGGTCGGGCTGCTGCCGGTCTATCCCCCACCGTCCCTGGGCCACGACGGCCGATGAAGTTGGTGCCGGTCGACTCGTCTTGGCCGGCCGAGTCTGTTGCCGCCGACCCTGTCCCTTGCCGTCGCTGGTATCTCGCCAATTCGGGAAAAAAGTGGTTCAAACCCTAATTTAATTTAGGGGCCAAATTCCCCAAATTTGAGTGTAATCGGATGAAATTCCGCTGGTTTTCAATGATTCAGAACGTTTCTTATCTGGAGGGATGATTTTTAGGGATGAAAATAGGGATTTTGTCCTCAATTTGCATTGAATCCTAATCGCCTAAAACCCTATAAATAACCCTTTTTGCTTTGTTGAAAATACACTGAAAATTCATCAGAAAATCACCCAAAAAACTCTCTGAAAATTGTGGGAGCTGGTTCGAGTTTGGAATAGCTTCGGTTCGAATTCTTGAAGAAGAATCAAGCTTTTTCGGTGGCATTTGGAATCAGTTCGAGCTTGAAATTTCTCCATTAACGATATAATTTTCTTTTCTTTGTACTATTTTAATTTGATTTTTCTGGTTAATTTCTTGTTTGTTTGTTTTGTTCATATTTTTTAGATTGCAATTTGGTGTTGGAGATTGAATTTTGTGCTTGGTAACTTTTATTCTCATTGTTTTATTGATCTTTTGTTAAAAAATGATAATAATCCTAAAAAAACATAATATAAAATTTGTTCTTTAAACTTTGTTTGATCCATCTCATTCTAAAAATAAAAAGTGTAGTTGTTTAAATGAGGTTTTTTTTTACGAATTAAAACAATGGTGTTTCTTTAAAATGTAAAATATATAAGATTTAACTTTCGAAAAAATAAAAAGCTTCCAAAGAATTTTAAAAAAGAGAGAGAAAAGAAGTTTTGAAAATCGTAAATAGATAAACTTTTTAATAAAATTTTTAATGGTGAGTTCCGACAAATAAAGGTTTTAAGAAACGTTTTTTTAAAATAAAAATAATAAAAAAGGCTTGAAAAGTTTTTAAAGCAAAAAAACATAAAGATTTTAGAAATAAAAGGTCTTGAAAAAAACTCAAAAATAGAATAAAAAGGGTTTTAAAAACATAAAATAAAAACTTTTCAAATATAAAAAATAATTAAAGTTTAAAAACTAAAAAACCACTTCAATTAAAAGAATAGAAGAATAAAAAATATATTTACAGCACAAAAACAAAGAAGGTTTTTTTGAAGTGATAGAAATTTTCTCAAAATAAAATTGATCCAAATTTAAAGTTTTGAATTTTCTTGTTTTGATAGCCTTTAGTGATAGGTTAAACTTTCAGATTAGGATCTTTGAGCTTAAATTAGAAACTTGTTTGCTTAAAAACTTTCTTTACCTTTTGAAATAAAACACACTTTAAATATTATAACTTTGGCAAATAAAATGAATTTAGACGTTCCTTAAGATTTAAACACTAAACTTTAAAAAATAACAGCTCACCTAATCCTTTCTTTGGTTTGTTTAAAAAGTAAAAACTAAATCAATGCGGTGTCTTACCAAACGGAAATGACGGGTTAGCACCATGAGTGTTGGCGGTGATTGGAGTTCATTTTCTGGGCGGTAAGGACATTAAAATAGACTTATATTCGTAAAATGGACGAATAAAATTAAACCTTGTGAACTTGCAAATTCCAATTTTGAAAACACTTTTTGAAATCAATAAGGTACCAATTTTTTGGCGTTGTGGGGGTGCTAACCCTTCCTCACACGTAACCGACACCGAACCTGTTTTTTGGTTTTCAAAGACTAAAAGCATTATTTTAATAAATAAATCGTTTTATTAAAATAACCTTGTATTTCAAAGTGACCCAATCACACTTTTTCAAAAAGATTAGTGACGACTTCGTGTATTAAAGTTTTCAAAAATGTCGAGCTCGAGAGGGCTGCGACAGCTTGGCGACTACGCTGGGGACTATTTGTTTTTAAAAAAACAAAAAGGGTCAGCCCACTAATTGATTTCAAATTGTTTTTTTAAAAAGGTTTTTTTTTCTTTAAAAAAATGAGGAATTTGCAAGTTCACAAGGGGTTTGATTTAGTCCATTTAATTGAATATAGTTCTATTTTACGCATTTAAATGTTTGAAAGCTTTACTCCCGAGCTTGTCTCGTTTGTTTAAGTGAGGGGAACACGCTTTGCTCATGTCAGAATATTGATTCTCCATATGAGCCTAGCAAGTACCTTCGAGACTCATTCCTTTTGTCTTCGTAAGAATATTGATTCTTCGAGTAGGTATCGGTAGTGAGTCATCCTGAGTTGAACTTGGTTCGTTCGAAGCCTATAATGGGTGAGAACCAAGGTCTATGCTACCCTTAGCAGGGGACAACAAGGACAATTCGGGTACCCTATTAGAACTGAACAAAGTTTGAGAATCTAGAGCCTACCACAATAGAGCTATGCGGAAAACCTAGGGTTTTAGTTTTAAGCCAAAATTATTTCGCTAAGGTAATCCGCGGAGACATGTCCTAGAGTGTTGGAATGGCTGCCCAGAATTATTTATGCAATGAAATTGTTTTGGATTTCCTTTGTTGTCTTGTTCCTAATCCTTGTTTTTTTCTTGCCTTGATGTTTTGCATATTTATTCGTCATGTCATATTCAGAAGGAGTTGATTCTCGAAAAGAACTTTTTTTGCTTAAATTAAAAAACTCTTGTCATGGACGGAAGGCTCCTAAAGAGTAAGGATGAGAATGCCAAAGTGCGTCATTGGTATGAGGTTAATCAGCGAATGTTCGGATATAGACTCACTGCTGATCATGAGACATAAACTTTAGATTATGCTCACGTCAGTGTCAAACAGAACAACATGCAGGAGCTGCGTGAGATTTGGGACCGTTTCGACTATAAGACCAAGCAGTTATTCTATGAAACTTACGGTGACATGGCATATCTCTTATATGTGAAGTGGATGAACCGTTTCTAAAAGCCTTGATCCAGTGTTGGAACCCAGGGTACTGTTGTTTCACTTTTAATGGGGAGGATAGGATGCCTGCATTCGAGGAGTACTTGGCCATGTTTAACTTGCCTATTGTAAAGAAGAGCTATGTATATGCTAAGCCCATTAGGAACAAAAACCCACATTTGAGACTTGCTGCATTTGCTGGAATGAGTGATGAATGGGTCGAGGGGCTGATACGGAAGAGAGGAGAAGTTTTAACTTTCCTTTGTCAAGCATCTGAAACATTATCCTAGTGCATCCAGATAAAGAAAAGAGGGTAGATCTTTTGGCTATCGCAATTTACGGTTTGGTTATTTTCCCAAAGGTGTTGGGAAACATTGATGTGGCCTTGCTGGATTTCTTAGAACAGTTGAAGAGTGGAGTTAATCTAGTCCCTACAGTGTTAGCTGAAACTTTTATTTCTTTAAATACGTACCGGAAGATAGAGGGTGTACGCTTCAGAGGATGTGCTCCTTTGCTCCAAGTCTGGGCCCTTTGCCATTTTTGGGAGTGTCCAACTTTGACTCTATCAAATGTGTTCTCCCTGAATTTCTATCTTCTTCGAGAATTTTTAGCAAAAGATTGGTCGGTCGTTAAGAGAAGCAAATGTGTAGAAATCTTCAGAGATCGCCGTGACCAAGACATCAGATGGAAGGTTCCGTGGATGGGTCATGCTAAAGTTCTATACAAGTGTGGAGATTACAACTACCTTATGTTATTAGGTTTATGGGGAGGAATTTGGGGTGCCCCTTTGTTGGTGTCAAGACAGTACGGATCCCAATAGTTCATTCATTTCACGACTGACCTTAGTACATCAGAGTTCTTACGTTGTGACATCAATGGTTGTTGAAACCACCATTCTGTGGAAGCCTTAGAAATTAGAGCTTTGGTTGGAAGGATACGGTTATAAACTTATGCTAATGTTTTATTTTGTTCGTATAAAGGATCTTTATTAATTACATAAAAAGGCATGATATCATATTGTACATTATTATAAAATTTTAAATTTGCACCAATAACTGACGCTTTGGCCGAGTGGTTAAGGCTTGTGCCTGCTAAGTGTCAAGGTTGTCTCTTATTGTATTACGATCCTGCCTTGACAAGCCTGTTCGGGACCGAGCAAAGGCGGACCGAGCGATGATATGAGCAATTCCTGAAGAGCTACCAAGTCAAGGATGCAAGTAGGATGCTTTGGGAAGGTGATGAAGGCCCTGTTCAGAAAGTGTCATCGTTTGGGACAAAGCAACGTCTACTCGCATCATACTTGGTAAGTTTATTTAGCTCATTAGGGGGAAGTGGTCTGGTGTTGGGTCTCCACCATCCTCCTCGCCAAGCGCTAGCAGCCGAGCTACCTTGGTGTAAATGACCTTTTCCTAGGCCCACGTGGGGATTAGGTGTGCAGGCATTGGAGCCAAGCGGATGGCACAATGTCTCTCTAGGAGGACCTCCTAGGGACGGCTTGGGGCCAGAGGGCCCCATATATCGCTCGTCGCGAGAGTCAGGGGTTGGCAGCTAGCATTCGCTAGGCCCTGCGGGATACGATGTTCGACGCGCATGTTGCCTTATGGATCATGAGACGACGCTTCCGAGTTAAGTCCTTGGATAAAGGGCTTGTTGAAGGATGACTTGTCTGGGTTGAGTCCCTTTTCAAGTGCCACACGGCGTGCGATCCGGGCCTAGACGGCAGGGCCGTGACAGTTGGTATCAGAGCAAGGCTTTCGAGCTGATTTGGTTGTGTACTTCTGCATAGGTGGTGTCCCCAGGCGGTTGACTCCGTACCAAGCGCTCCTACGAGTGGAGTAGGCAGGGCAGGCTGACTCTACGCCAAGTGCCTTGGTAATTGAGGTAGGCATGGTAGGGAAACTGGACTCCACACCAAGCACCCTCGTAATAGGAGTGGGTTGGGTGAGTCAACAATGTTAAATAAATTGAGGGTTGGTTAGTGCACGGAGGTGCCTGACTATTGTTTCAGGCACGAAGGTGCTTGCTTATTATCTCTGCGCAGTGGTGCTCATTCCTCTTGGCACAGTGGTACTCGGTTATGATTTGTGGCACATAGGTGCATGTGAGTTTTATAATGGAGCCATCGCACAGAGGTGCCTGTTGGTAACCACTATAGCGATCGAAGCATACGCGGTGCTCGATCTTTATATTGTACAGAGGTGCTGACGAGTTGAACCTAGTGGGATCAGTACACAAGAGGTGACTGACGCTAACCACTATGATTGTTTCAGTGCAAAAGGCACTTATTTCTTATTGCACAGAGGTGCTAACGAGTTGAACCTAGTGGGATCAGTACACAAGAGGTGATTGGCGCTAACCACTATGGTTGTTTCAGTGCGGAGGCACTTATTATTTATCGCACAGAGGTGCAAACAAGTTCAAACATAGTGTCATCGGTTCACAGAGGTGACTGACGTTACGCACTATGGTTGTTTTGGTACAGAGGCACTCAATATGTCTTGAAATCTTAGCTGAGTCGTCATAGTGAAATCAGTACACAAGAGGTGTCTGACGTTAATCACTATGGTTACTTCAGTATTGAGAAGCTGATTACTTGTAAATCGATGATGCATGCCTGGTAATCATATTGAAATCAGTGCACAGAAGTGTCTGTCGTTAACCAAAATGATTTTCCTAGCATGATGTCGCTCGGGAAGTAACCCAATATGGTGCTCATTTATGTTTAGCACAGAGGCACTTGTTGTGTTGAAAAGAGGAGTGTTGTTGGTTCTGTGGCACAATAGTGCCTAACTAGATCAATGGAAAGTCAGTCTTTGCGTGTTATAATGGTGCCTCTAATTAGCGAAGAAATTCTTTCTGTTCAGTCGACGAGGATGTTGACAAGATGGTGCAGAGAGAAGCGAGATAAGTTGGACGTTACGTTGGACAACATTAAAGCGGGTTGGCTTATGGGAAAAAACGTGCTTTAAATTGTTGGGAAACAATATGCATGAATTATCGAGCAAGGTTGTTCGAGTAGGCGTTGGTGTATGTTCACCCGGTAAATGGTGAATGTAGAAGGCAATGTGTGCCAACCAGGTATCGTTCGAGACTTGTGTGAATATGTTATTACTGATGTATCCGCTTGAATGTTTTGTAGCACAGGTAATACAAAGAAAGGCAAAGAGGCAAAATACATTCTTTGTATCACGATGGCAACTAGAGACCATTTTACGACGTCAAGCAACTAAGTGCAATACGAGCATACACTTAGGCGCTTGAATGGATAAGGTGGTGGTGATATTGTGACACATTCTTTGCTTTGAATGTCTTACTATACAGGGGGACACAGTTGGCGAATGGGCTTAGTGCCAAAGAGCAAGCCATTGTGTGGCGAGGCATAGTTCTCTTGCATATAGGCAGGTATGCTACTTTTGTTTTGTAGGTTGATGGCGAGATTGTGAGGCTCAAAGACACTACAAGGCACACATTAGTTAAGTCAGTGATTCGCTACTTGTGTTTCGCTCGAGCTACAATCAGAGTAAAAGTGTGGAAGCATGAATCTAGCACTTAACATTGAAGGAGCAAAACTGGGTCATAATGAGTTCATGATCGATGTTGATGGTCACGCATGTGCAACGTGGTCATAAGGGAATCAAAAGAACCCAGGATCGAGCTTGAGTTATTTGCTTGAATGTTCAGATAATGGGACTAGAGAAGCGTATTAAGTCAAGCACAGATTAAAGAGGAACTACCTTCGATGTCCATATCGACTCATCAAGTTATGAAGAACGAGTGTCAGTATCGATGAGGACATCAATAAGAGGAAGTGTGGGAGAATGTCAAGGCTGTCTCTTATTGTATTACGATCCTGCCTTGACAAGCCTGTTCGGGACCGAGCAAAGGAGGACCGAGCGATGATATGAGCAATTCCTGAAGAGCTACCAAGTCAATGATGCAAGTAGGATGCTTTGGGAAGGCGATGAAGGCCCTGTTCAGAAAGTGTCCTCGTTTGGGACGAAGCAACGTCTACTCGCGTCATACTTGGTAAGTTTATTTAGCTTTTTAAGGGGAAGTGGTCTGGTGTTGGGTCTCCACCATCATCCTCGCCAAGCACTAGCAGCCGAGCTGCCTTGGTGTAAGTGACCTTCTCTTAGGCCCACGTGGGGCCTAGGTGTACGGGCATTGGATCCAAGCGGATGGCACAATGTCTCTTTATGAGGACCTCCTAGGGATGTCTTAAGGCCAGAGGTCCCCATATCGCGCTCGTCGCGAGAGTCAGGGGTTGGCAGCTAGCATTCGCTAGGCCCTGCGGGATACGATGTTCGAAACGCATGTTGCCTTATGGATCATGAGACGACGCTTCTGAGTTAAGTCCTTGGATAAAGGGCTTGTTGAAGGCTGACTTGTCTGGGTTGAGTCCCTTTTCAAGTGTCGCACGGCGTGCGATCCGGGCCTAGACGGCAGGGTCGTGACACTAAGCACATGGTTTTATCCCGCGAGTGTTCGAATCTCTCAGGCGTCATGGTTCTTTTTTATGGTTTTTTTATTAATTTTTAATTTTTTTCCAAAATTTTCAAACATAGCCTCTCCGAGGAAAGAAATAATAATTCATTCAATAATTTGTTAAATTGTTAACAAAATTCAAAAACTTCCATAATTGTACAAGCTCGCCCTTTTTTTGTCACATTCACTATTCCATATTGCGAGTAAAAGAAATATTTTATGTAGAATATTTTTTAAAATCTCACCTATATATCAAAATATATCTCTTTATAAAATTATGAAAAAAAATAAAAATGTCATTATAGTAATATTTGTTACTATAATTTTAAAAAATACATTTTAATAATGGGTAAACTACAATAGAGGCCACTCAATTATGAGTAAGATTATATTTAGGTCACTCAATTATTAGAAGTTACATTTAGGTCACTTAATTATGGGTAAGGTTACATTTGGGTCACCTAATTATTAAAGGTTACACTTGGGCCACCTAATTATTAAAGGTTACACTTGGGTCACTCAATTATGGGTAATGTTACATTTGGGTCACCCTTCAAATTTAAAAAACATGTATTAATTTGTGTATTAGATTAATTAATGATTTCAAATGAAGTACTCTAGTATTAACGAGAGTATACAAGTGATTTAGAAGAGAAAATGACAAAGTTGATGTATTTTTTAAATATAAAGGGTGACCCAAATTTAACCTTACCCATAATTGAGTGACCCAAGTGTAACCTTTAATAATTGGGTGACCCAAATATAACCGTACCCATAATTGAATGACACAAATGTAACTTTTAATAATTGGGTGACTTAAATGTAACATTACCCATAATTAAGTGACATCCGTTGTAGTTTACCCTTTAATAATTTCACAATTGAACTGGCATCTAATTAATAAATGGCAACAACTCAAATAAAACTGACATATTAAATCAAACAAAATCAATAGTGATACAATACATATCCTTTAAATATATTAAAATATTAATTTAAAAGTAAATAGAAAATACCTCTATTTTATTCCAAGAAATTAAATTAGATTTTTTATAATGATATATATTAGATATTAAAATAAATATTAAATAAACGACTTTAAATTTAAAGTTAAATTACATAAAATAATACAAATATTGAATGAGAATAGACAAAAGATAAAAAATATATATGCCAGGGTGTATAAAATAAAATGAGTGTAACATGAAAATACAAACATATTATTTGTTTTCGAATATAATGCAAACATATTATTAACATGTAAAAATAACACAAATTTTTTCTTTTAAAAAAATTAAAAATTATATCCTTTTATTTTTTTTAATTCAGAAGCTTCTTTCAATCATAAAACTGTTACAATTTTCTATCAAATTTTACTTAACTTATGCTACGTCATATGAGGATATCATGGTTTAAATTGACAAGTATTTTAATTTTAGGGTTAAGAATATAATTTATGGCTTAAAATTTAAGAGTTTGGGTTGTAAGATTTAAAATTTAAAGTTAATGATTAAAATTTAGAATTTTGAGTTTGGGATTTAATTGAGATTTAAATTTAATTTTAATTTATAGTATAAATAAGAAGGCTTATGTAAAACCCAACATGTATACTAAATTTAAACTCATTAATGATTGTACAGGATTTTTTAAATCAAAAATAAAAATGAGAAGACTTAATTTTTTTTACTTTTTCCAAATATATGGATTGAACCTCAAAAATTTATCATAGGATTGTTGGCATATTTTAACCATTTACTAATATATTACGAGTACCGTAAATATAAAATATCATAATTATAGAATAATACAATACAATGGCTTAAAACACAAAAAGACCATTGTTTTTTTTTTTTTTTGCTGTAAAGTTGCCTTTAAATTTTATGGTTTAAGCTAAATAAAATACATAAACACACGATTTCAACAGTGACTTGATGCTAAATTCCAGTTTGCACATGGATCCTAACTTTATATATATAAAGCTTATGCTAATGAAATTGCATAATTGTCGCTAACCATTCAAAAGAGCAAGTAAAAGTTGAAATTATATTAGTAAATCAAAATTTAAGGTCCAAAACTTGCATCCTACAGGTCCAAAGAGGAATATAAAATGTTGAGAAACCCAGATGAACAAATTCAACCCCAAAACCATATAAACTAAGTGTGAAAAAGATGAGACTTCAAAACCTTTCAAATCCCTAACAAACTCCTGAATTAACAACACTGCTGAAATTTGGGCAAATCCAACTACACATACATACAACAGGGAACAATAGCACGAAAATCGCTATGTTTTTTTCTTTTAAATATAGATAATACCTTAATCTTATAAGTCTTTTCTTGTTACCAAAACCTCCGGTTTGCATCAATCCACCTCGGCTAGCATACAAAGCCAATCACACGGAAACATGCATTAGATAGACAAGTCGATTACACAATACTACGGATCATGTTCAACCATACCCTTCGACCCAAGCTTTTAAAAAGCATTCTTATATCAGATCCGCAACATTCATTGGCATTTCGTCAATCTGGGTACTATAGTACTGCTCTATGTCTCTAAGAATCTTGATGTCATCACTTTTCACAAAATTAATAGCAACACCCTGCAAAGCAACAATGCAATCAACATACACTAGTAATACAAGCATCTTGAAGCCGGGAATAGGATCTAGTATAGCTAAAGAAATACCTTTCGACCAAAACGGCCAGAACGTCCAATCCTATGGATGTAAAGCTCTTGACTGTTTGGCAGGTCGTAATTGATCACCAAAGACACCTGGAAACAAGAAAGGTAAATTTAGTAGAATATAAAACGGAAAACCAAAAACCTTCAAGAGTGA
Organism: Hibiscus mutabilis; assembly: GCA_019671005.1. Lineage (NCBI taxonomy): Eukaryota > Viridiplantae > Streptophyta > Magnoliopsida > Malvales > Malvaceae > Hibiscus > Hibiscus mutabilis. The sequence goes on from CM033745.1 coordinate 19,879,151, forward strand.
TAGAAAAATAAAGCCTTGCTTTCTCCCACATTCCTTATTAGATTAAGCAAATCCACCAATTATAGAAAAAAAGCACGTGATATGCTCTTAGATCTTTTGTAACCTTATATCTCAAGGATACTACCATACATAACTGGTCTCCAAGATAATACCCAACTATTATACTTGCATCCAACTATATTTTCTTGTCTAAAAAAATTAAATTACAACTCATCTAGAAACAAAATCAAAAATACACCCAGAAAGGGGGCATAAAAAGCACCCCTAAATACTTGCCTGCTGAACATCAAGCCCTCTAGCCCAAACATCTGTAGTGATAAGAACACGGGTTGCACCATCACGAAACTCAGCCATAATATCATCTCTTTCCTACTGAGGCATATCTCCATGCATTGATGATACCGTAAAGTTATTGCTACGCATCTTCTCAGTAAGCCAATCAACCTATTCCGAAAGAAGGAATCACAAAGACAGGCCTCAGGATTACAGCATGAAATCCAAAAACTTGAATAAAAGAATTACATAAGAACACAGTTAAAGAGGTTTCTGCTCCTAAGTTGAAAAGCAAATCTGAAAATGCATGCTTATGAGACTTCAGAAGAGACCTTTCGTTTTGTATTGCAGAAAATAACAGCTTGAGTGATTGGTCAATGTGTCATAAAGATCACAAAGTGTATCGAACTTCCACTCCTCCCTTTCAACCGCTACAAAAAACTGCTTAATTCCCTGAAATAATGGAAAACAGAAGAAATATTTGACTTAAGTCCCATATTATTAGAATAAGAAATCTCATCAGCATGAAAAGCATTTGATCACCTCCACAGTCAACTCATCACGCTTCACGAGTATCCTTATAGGATCAGTCATAAATTTGCTTGTCATTTCCAAAATTTCATGAGGGAGGGTAGCAGATATCAAACAAACCTATAAGAATTCATTAATCAGAGATCAATTTTAACAAACATAAACAAAACTCAAATAAGGATAAAGAAAGAGAAAACATTGTAGTACCTAAAATGACATGAATCCAAAATAACCCAAACCCATAACTAAACCGAAAATTTAAAACCTAATTGATCCAGCCCAAATTAACCAGATCTGAAACCAATCCAAATCACCTAATTGATAGGTCTAACCACAGTGGCAGCAATGTTGCAAGACAGCAGCAGAAGACAAACCAAATTAAATTCTAAAATTGTAAAAGCAAGCAAGAAAACAGTAAGCACTAAGCAACACAAAGTTGTAGTACCTAAGAACTTAAATTCCTCTACAGAATTCATTGGAAGGATTAGAATAGCCCCAATAACAAAGAATAAGAAAATCGCGAACAACAAGGCAATTTTAAGAAACTGAGAAAGGAACCTGAAGCTCTGGTGGAAGATGTCCGTAAACATCATAAATTTGATCTTTGAACCCTCTGCTGAGCATCTCATCAGATTCATCGAGAATCAGTAGTTTAATAGCCCTCGTACGTAGCGTTCTCCTCTTGATCATGTCACAAACTCTTCCGGGAGTTCCCGACACTACATGAACACCGTGTTCTAGCTTTCTTATATCTTCACCCACACTTTTGCCTCCAATACAAGCGTGTGCTTGTATGTTCATGAAATCACCAATTGTCCTTATCACTTTCTCAGTTTGTGAAGCCAGTTCCCTTGTGGGTGACAAGATCAAAGCTTGAACCCTGAAATAACACCAGTTAACATTATAGAAAATTTTGCCGATGCCAGGAAAATTCATGCTTAAAAATATAGAAAATACATTTCCAATTAATTTAAGGGAAGCGTGACGAGATTTGAAACCTCAGCTCAAAGCTCTAACATAATTTTACCATTCTCAAAAATATGTACTTTTCACATATTTTATCGCATGTGTTTCAAATTTAGGGTTTTAGCAAGTATCTAAGAATTAGGTCTTCCAGAAAAAATACTAATCCGATATCACAACACATTTAAAGCAACAGAAAACGATTAATTTTATCGAACGTGTTACAAATTTAGGGCTTTAGCAATCAGGAGTCTACGATTTAGGGCTTTTTATAGAAATACACGAAATCGATATCGCAACACATTTAAATCAACAGAAGAAGACTAATTTTAAAAGGATTTAAAATTAGAACATACTCTCTGCTAGCAGTGTCGACCACTTGACAAACGGTGAGGGCAATCATGGTAGTTTTCCGCTACCGGACTGGGCTTGGGCAATCACGTCGCGACCATTGATTATCTGCATGACCGCTCTCTGCTGGATAGCCGAGGGCTTCTCGAAGCCGTAATTGTAGATTCCACGGAGGAGATCGTCTTTAAGTCCCATCTGATCGAAGCTCATTACCGGTTCGATTCCTTCCGTCGTCTCGAACACTAACTTGTCATTCTCGGCTCCCATCCGCCGAGTTGCTCGGCTAGTTGTCGCCGCCGCCGACATACCTCTGGCCTATGCTTTGCCTAAAGCCTCGTTCGAAGGTTAAGTAAAAGATAATAAAAGGATGGCAGAAAACAGATATTATATATATATATATATATATATATATATATATATATAACAGGGAACGAAAAAATAAACTCCATCTCAGACATTATCCAAAATCAAAAAACCTTTAAATAACCAAAGGGTAATTCGGAAAAATGATAAAGATATCATTACTTATTTTAGTTATTAGTAGGGGTGTTGTCTGGTAAAAATTAGTTGAAACGGTACGATAATTATACCGATAAAGTTAGTGATTAAACGAGATAAGAATGGTTTTAATTTTCGTTAAACGATTAATCAAACAAATCGATAAAAAATTTAAAAATATTTTTATATTAATATTAAATTATTAATTATTACTGATTTATGTAATATCATATTTAAATTATATTTTATAATAATATTAAATTATTAATAATAATCAAATGTGTATTGTGCGTCTATTCGAACGTATATCTATTCTAGTATTGAGATATAGTGGGATATGTGTTGCATCTTTTTATTTTGTTGAGTTATCCAGAATGGTTGCAGGCAGCTTGTGTCTTGGGCCATTGGTTTGTTCTTGCAGCTCCTTTTACGGATCATAATGTTGTGTTTTTGTTTTATTTACATTTTCTCTTGAACAACTCTATTAAACTCGTATTCATGTTATTGTGATCGTGAAATGAAATAAATTTAGATTATTTTTTCCTCTTTCAGTATTCTTGTCTCGATTTCGGTTGACTTAAACGACAGAGGAGATTTTAACAAAAAAAAGTTCTTTTAAAAATTATAATAATATTAAATTATAATGATATCACATTATTTATTATATGAATAATTATGTAATTAATATAAATTATTGATTATTACTGATATTTGTGTAATTAATATAATTTTTCTACACTTTTAATTGTTTTAAACTTTGAAGATTTTTGAAATATAAATATTGAAGATTTTATTTGGTTGATTTTCTAAAACAATTAAATTTAGTAGTAATAAAATATAAAACGGTTCATGGTTAACCGAGTAATCGTACTAAATAAAGCGGTTAACCGTTTAGGGGTAACCATTTAAACAGGACGATAACAGTTCATCAAAATGTAGTATCGAGACATCTGGTAACCGTACCGATAAGTTTTGCTGGTACGGTTAACCGTACATGAACACCCCTAGTTATTGTACTTTTAAAACCATTAATTTATTCACTGAACTTTATTTTCTAACATATTTTGATTATTTTGAATTATTTTATTAATATATCGGTATGACGTAGTATATTTTATTATTATTAAATATAAAAAAGTAATTTAAAATAAATTATATTTTATTCATTATTAAATACAAAAATATAACTCAAACCCAAAACACAATTGCTTTCGATCTCAAGTTTTGCCAGGGGTTTTAATTTGGTTTTGTAGATCCCAGTTAAAGAATATTTACTTTATTTCTTCTGATTGCCTTTCCAATTTCAATTGAGAATGATTTTTGAGATTTACTTATATATATTTCAGGTTCTTAGAGAAGGATAAAGCTTACCGTGAAGACTCCAATCTGATGTAGAAAGTTGTTTTCCAGCAAGCTTTTGAATTTGTTAAGCTTTAACAAATGGTAGTGAAAGTTGCGGCAACGGCGGCACGTTTACAATGGTCAAACCCAAATCTTTCTCAACCAACATCTTCCTCGGAAGATTTAGCTTCAACAATCTCTTCGCCTTCATTTTCGAGGCGTTGTCGTAGCGACGACGCTTTTATTTTCAAGACCGTTCAAAGACTGAATCGGTCGGCTCTGTTCGATTTAAACTCTACCAATATCCAACGATCTCAATCTTGCGAGAAACCAAGGTCGAAACTTTACGAAGAGCTTGCAGCGCAAACTTACACTTTTTCGATGAAGAGTTTTCGAAAAAATTCAAGAATTGGCCATTAGATTTCAGTTATCGGACAATGATGGCACCACTAGCAGCCGAAGTAATGGAAATGGTTTAGATTCCGAACGATAAAAGAAAACCATTTTCGATTATGTATCGAAATCTTTGGAACTGTCGTGGGTTGAAAGAGGAGAAGATATAGCCTTGTCAAGCATAAAACGGAAAGGGTTGGGATTTGAGATGTTTAGGATTTATTTTTGTAATTTTGTATCTAATAATAAATAAAATATAATTTATTTTTATTTTAAACTACTTTTTATATTTAATAATAATAAAAACATGTCAAGATATACTAAAATATTAATAAAATATTTAAAAAAAATCAAAATAAATTAGAATATAAAGTCCAGTAGATAAATTAATCGTTTTAAAAGTTTATAATGACCAAAATAAATTAGAGAGTAAAATTGAGTGATAATTTAAATATTTACCCTAACGATAATTGTCTTTAATTTTCTATTATTAAATTTTGCTTTAATGGTACTTGAAATCTTCAAAATTTTCAAATAAAAAAATTAATGTAACGCATTAACTAAATTTAACATGAGATATGACATGACCGTTCACTAAATTTTATATAATTACATATTGTCACGTGTTATGATATTTGTCAAAAACAATAGCTTTGACATGAATTGATCCTAAAATCTCCAAGGTGACTTTACCACTATGGCGACTTTTTCTTATTAACAAAAATTGCACTTATATATATATTACAGTAAATACTAGGGAAAAGAAGTTAAAATAGTTCAGAGTAAACTCAAACTCAGATAATTTGAGACGTATAAAAACTCATAAACTCTAAATCAATTCAAATCATATGTTAAAAATGAAAATATTTTAAATATATTTAAAGTATAGTTAAAGTAAGATTTAAAATGAAAATTAATTTATGATTTTCATATTTTTAAACTAAATTAAATATTTTTTTCACGTTCAGTTTAATAATTTTATATAATTCGAGTTCTTTTAATTTAATTAATGATTTTAATTTTTTTATTAAATATCTTAATTCGATGGTTATATTAAAAATTTTAAAAATAAAATTATATTACAATTTTAAAAAATAAAATTTATTTTAGCCTTGTCTCTCTTGTTTCTATAAGAGTGTAAGTTTATACAATTTAAAAGTAAGATATAAAATATATTTTTACAAGCTGAGATGTAGATTTCGTTTTCTTTTCTTTTACATATTAAATTAATTTTTTAGAAAAAATTAATACTAAACTAAACTTGTTTCCAAAAATAGATATGTAGTTTGGGGGTGGAATCAGGTGAGGTAGAGACGATTTTGTATTTTTATTTCCCTTCCCAGCACTTGCGGTTATGATTTTGAGAATCCTCATTAAATGATTTGGGGATTTTTTCGTCCCCATACCCTCCCGCGTGGATCCCTACGGTTGTCAGGGAATCCACATCCCAAATATTAAACAAAATCACTATTTTATTGACCAAAATAAATGACCAATTTAGTTCAAAATATAAAGGTTGATACTTCGATTGAAAGCTGTTACGAGATGATAAAGATTGAAAGAGTGTTGTATTGGGGAAGATTTAGACGGTGATTTTAGCTTGTATCTAAAAACTAAGATAGAAACATGTTGAGAAACTTAATTGTGGCTAGGTTTGAGAGAAACTTGAAGTGAGCTTTTTTATTAAGATATATATTAGGGGTATATAGATAAATAAGTATATATTTTTAAAATTTTGTAAAATATCGGGATTCCTTGCGGATATTTTTTGAGATCCCCACTGTTATTTATACGAGTACAGTTCGGTTATCTCTTGGTTCGGATATAGCAAACCCCATCTTCATTCCCATTTGAGCTTCAGTGATAAAACTTCCTCCGCCCCGTGGGTAAAAATTTCAGTTATTCCCCCTTCCATCGGTTTGAATACCCACGATTTTCGAATATTTTCCACCAATTTCCACCCCTATATGCAGTTGTCTCCTATAATGCTTCATACACCCGCTAGTGAATTTATGTCATGTTTTAGTAAAGCTTGTTAAATGTTAATTACTATTTTAGTTTTTGGCCTTGTTTGGCAATTAGTTGATAGCTTATAGCGGATTATATTAGCTAATTTGACTAGCGGATTGTATTAGCTAATTGCATAAAAGTGTTTGGTAAAATTAACCGACAAGTGATAGCTGTTTGATTATTTAAACAAGAAAAAAAACATATAAGAATATGATTATACTCAATACTTGTTAATTAATTTGATTATGAAAAATATTTTTTAATATAATATTATAAACAATATTTGAAGGATCTATATATTAATCTATTGTTTATATAATTATTTTTAATACAATCTAATTAATTATTAAATTTAAACGCAATATAAATGTGTGAGAATAAAAAGAAAAAAGTATTAGTTTACAAATGTTATAATGTAAAATGATTTTTATAACTTTTATGTCAAAACTTCTAATTTCAAAAAATTCATATTAGTAGCATTTTCAAAATTAGAAGTTTCACTACAATCCGCTATTCCAATCTATTATTCACCAAACATTTAAATGAGTGAACTTGACTGGTCAAACTTCTAATATTAACTCAAACCTCTAATTTTAGCTCAAACCGTTATTTACCAAACATAACATTTATTTTTGTTTCTTGTGAAATATGGAATCAATTTTCAAATAGGCTCTTTACACGAGAAAGAAGATGATTTATCAATTCTAATGAGATTTAAGAGGAGCATGCATATTTGACTAGAGTCCCCTTTCCTTTATCTTTAGGTATGATTATAATTAGATAGAATTTGTCAAAAAATAAATAAATAAAAGAGTTTAACTACAATCTTAATTTAATCACCAATTATTACTCTACAAATCTATCCAAACAAATTAATTAAAAGATTCTCTAGATACATTACCAAATTTAAATAAAAATAGTAAAAGTAAAATTTAACGAGTAATCAATATTTTTTTGAGTATTTTGATTCAATTATAAAATAGTCCACTCAATTGATATTCATTTGAAAGATGTTAATTCGGTAATTATTTCCCTACATATATTTTAGGTAAACTACAAGGGTGGTCACCCAACTATTACCCATTTCTTGTTTTAGGAACACAACTAATTTTTCGTCAAAATTCTCTCTCTCGTTAGATACCTTTCCTGTTATGGGCCACTCCGTTAAAAACTTAACAGAATTGCTGACATAAATTTTTTAAACTATTTCTAATTATTATTTTCTCTATCCTCCACAAATTATTTTTTTAAAGTTTTAATTCAGACCATGTGATGGTCAGCACCACAACAACATAAATCAGATTTGAAAAGAACTGAGATTCGAACCCGCGTCCCCAAGTGAGTAAGTAGGTGACACTGGGCTAAACCCCAAAAATAGTCATGCTCTACCATAGATTAATTTTATATTAAACAAACGAACCCAAAAATTAAATTAAATAATTAATTATTTTATTTTTATAAAATTAATATTAAATTATTTTTAAACGATCTTTAATCATTTAAAAATAATAAAGAAATATAATTTAAAAGTTTATGTTCTATAATAAATAAATATTATTAATTTAATTTTTAAAATAATTTAGTATTGCTTTTATAAAAATAAATAAATGATTATTTAATTAATTTTTGTTGTGAATAAAATAACTAAGAACAACGAACAAGAATAAAAGAACAAAGAGATGAGAGACAGAGGGAGAATTGTATTATTCTCAAATATAGACTTGTGTGTAATGCCTTCATTAAATCATCTATTTATAGGCATAAGAAGTACATAATACATTAAACTCTAATTAATAAAGTAAATCAATTCTCCTAGATAAAGCTCTTATCATGATAGACATCCACATAGATAAATATTCATAACACTCCCCCTTGGATGTCTATGAAGATAATGTGCCTCGTTAAAACCTTACTAAGATAAAAACCCAATGGGAAAAAAATTCTTTAGTGAAGGAAAAAAAGTACACACATATTTGATACGCATAACCCCGGATAAGGGAAAAAGAGTGCAACGCGTATTTACTCCCCCTCATGAAAACATCACATAAGATCTTTGAATCTTCATAATTCAATCTTGAATACCATTTTTCTAAAGATCGTAAGCGATGAAACTTTGGAGTAATAGGTTCCATTTTATCACATTTGATGTATCCATCTTTCGATTGAGATATACATCTTGCATTATCTCTACATAAGATAGTTTTGCATCATATCTTGTGAAAGTAAATCACATATCTTCTAGATATGTTGGGTCAATAGTCTTAGCCAAACATATTTTTGGCTTGCCTCATGCATAATAACTATTTCTACAAGATTTGAGGAGGCATCGACGAATGTTTGAAGATCTAGAGGTAATGATCTTGTATATCCATGGATATTTCTATACCAAATAATATATGGTGCTTCAAAACCAAGAAAATATATAATTATCTTTATTCATATCCAAGAGTCTTACAATTATTAGGATACTCAATGGATATGCTTTATTCATATTGAATCTCGTTAAGATTCTTTTAGCATGTGTCCATTAATAGACAAAAAATGCATATTTAAGTACTCGATCTTTAGTTCGAGATAAAACCCCATCTCAAAATTCTTTTTCTCGAATACTTTCATTAAATACTTTGAAAGTTCTTCATGAGTTTCCAATTTGAAGCTCTTCAGGAGTTATAATGATATTCAAATTATCATAATGAATCTTGATCCAAACTCCTTTATAAAATACATAAGGAAATATGATCATTCTTACAGTATTTTCTTAATTAGTACACACTAAGACGATTATACCAAATGCGCCAAACTATAAATATTCAAGGGGCATATCTAAATAAATTTTCTCGGAAATTTTCAAATGCTTCTAGCATTTTAAATCCTTCAAGGATAAATATGGATCCACAAAACAATTAGACGCTTATAAAATATTCCATAACTGCCAAAGTAATTGCATCCACCATGAAGTAATTAAAGCTCTTCATAAATCATAATTCAAGTCATATTTACGACTACTTATATGTACCTCACTTGCATTGCACCTTTAGGTGTTTGGACTGCTGGTCCAAATTTTTTTCTTTTAAAAGTTCAAAGCGTCTTTCTACATTGGCCAATTCAATATCTATACTTTTGAATAGATTTCTATACACGATCCTCATTTTGCTCATTTACTTATATAGAAACATTGTTTGAAAAATTGTTGTCGACAACTTTTCTATTTCGGTTCCATTCTCGTAGTGACATAACTCATCGGAATCTCTTCAAGATTTCAATCTTTATTTCAGGTACATGAAACTCTTCAAGAGTTTTATAATTAGTTATGCCTTGGGTCTCTTTAGGAGCACCCGCCTCCAATATATGACCATCTCATATTACTTTCCATTTACGAGAATTTTGATCATTGGAACCAATTTCAACTATCATGCTCCAAGCATGATTTTCATTCATTCGCTCTAACATGTAATTCAAATTTAGAGCATTTCAGCTGGTATATGAGATTTAGTTACTCTCATTGGGTCATCAAATATGTCTGGCTGTTGACATGTAATAACATGAATTATCTTATGAACTTTTAGTTCATATACGAGGATCTAGATAACAATAATTTATTTTCCTTTATCCAGCTGATTATTATCTCCCCTAATGTTGAGAAAAATCATGTCATAAACGATTCTCCAATTAATGTTTAAACATAAAAGGAGACTCATGCTCAATATATATTTTCAACCTTTTTATATACCCAATTTGTGCGTTGTGGTGGAGCAATTCTACTATATATCGCACATTCAAAAATTCAAAAATGGGAAATATATGGTTTCTGACCAAAAACCAATCATAATGGAGAGTTTATTATAACTCATTGGCTTGATGCGTATAAGTGTTGCTATGTGGAAATACCATATAAGTGTTTTTTTTCATAGTTTAGCTATCAAAGAGGAGGCATCCAATCAAAATTTTGTTAAACTGTTTTGTTCATAATCAACAGGCTTTGTAATAACTGATATAGCCTAAAATATAAACCTACTAGCTTTTGCAAGACGAATAGTTTAACTGCATAATTTGAATCCTTTTATAATCAATCCCAAACTTATGGTTGTAAGTTGATAAAATAATGTAGATGCATCTACTAAAATCATATAAAACTTTCCACATTTGTGGATAAATGGACCCATATTTCATTCAGATATGCAAGACACGCAATCTCAACTTTAGTACAAGAACTTCAAGTTCTTTTGGTAAGTGGGATCAACTAAATCCTTTGAGAACAAACAACACAATAACTTCAGGTTCTTTTAGTAAGTGAAATTTAACCAATTCCTTTAAGCAACACAAGAACTTCATGTTCTTTAATAAGTGGAATTTAATCAATTCCTTTAAGAATAATGAGCACCACAAGAACTTCAGGTTCTTTTAATAAATGTGCATATAAATATCAATAGCTTTCGTATCATTATTGATCGGGATGGTCTAACCAATCATGCCAACTATATATACATGTATGTATGTATATATATATATATATATATTCCTCAATTTGTAAACTTTTGGTTTACCAAAACATGTGATTCAATATCACTTGTACATGTGTGGTACACATTTCTTTGAAACTTGATAATACAATGTCCACCAAAACTTGTTCCTTTGAATAGGAATATATTTAGCTCTTTTGGAGCTTTCGATGGAAATTATTGTTTTGGTAGCAATATATAACTCTTCTAGAGCTTTCACCGGACTTTTTGGCTACTAGAGCTAATATCCACATTGGCTTATTTCAAATGTCAAATGATAACATATGTTATCTATAATTCCCGAATGATTATTTTGCGAACTCATATTTCTCTCTTTAAATTTCCACTTCTAGTGGTGACAATATCATTACCATTAGTTGTAATTATTACAATATCCGTAATACTGCACTTTTCAAAATGTGCTTTCTCTCAATAACTTATTGTTCTTCTGGAGCATCAATATTTTCAGTACTTTGAGATATAGTACTCACATTTTCCCTTGCATTTAAATGAGAAAATATATCTTATGCTTCTGCTAAGCATAAATCGTCACCATAGGTCGTATTTGATAAGTAATCATGTGAAATAAAATAAATATCATAATATATAAATATAAAACGTAAATAATTAATGTGTAAAGTAAATAAACATAAAGTAACATAAATAAAAAGATAAATAATTATCTTCAAGGTTATGAGAATAATTAGAAGATGATTTATTCTCTTCGAGGGTTATAAGGAAATCAACAACGTCCAAATGAGTTGGACCAACAATGTCCAGATAAGTTGGACCAATATCATATTCGTCATTTTTTTCGTAAACAAAATTTACTTATATTTTCTTTCTTTTATCATTCAATGATTGTTGTTTTTTCAAAGTACGACAAGTACGAGACCAAAAGTTTATAACATTGCATTGGTAATAAAAAATATTTTGCTTCCTTAGAAAAATCTTTATCACTCTTGTCATCCTTATAACCCCACTTCTAATGGGTATAAACATTCTTAAAATGACCATATTGTCCATGTCTATATTCATGGCCTCGACCACGACCGGAACTTCTAATGTGACTTTTATTATTTTCATAATATAATCTCACATTCACTTCAGGAAATGGAGTATAGCCAGTGGACCTTTGAAACTTTTTTCACGATATTGTGTCTGAGGACAACATTATTTGTCGTGAAAAGTGGAGTATGTTTTTACTAACATATCCTTATCATAGAGAACAAAGATTTAATCCTTGTACGCGACATTGTTAAACCAGTTCACAAGGTCCTTTAAAAACCTCCTTTGAGACCAGTAGCCTCGTAGAACGGGATGTCCAGCCAATATACTTGGATTATATCGAAGTGATGTTACCAATTGAATAGTGATTTACCATGTTTGCATTCACTTCAGGGAATGCCTCTCATAAAACGTTTTGGATCAAGACGAATTTTTGTAACTTGAACTTGGGAGAAGTCAATAGTCGAGTTTTTCGAAACATGAGAATTATTGCTTTCGAGCAAATATAGGCTTTATAATAGTCTTCTTGTAGATTTAAAATCACCATAATTTATCACACTTTAAAATCATAGTTTAAAGAATAAAAATAAAAGAAGAGTTTATCGATATTGATTTTCCTCTTGAAGACAATAAAGACATAGCAAATGACCAAGACTGCTTATCATAATCTCTTTACGCCACGACTCTTTCCAAGCTATTTAAACACATGTAAAACTCAAAACACGGTTAAAAATAACAACTCTCATAATAGAATAAAATAAATTAATATTAATATAATATTATGAATAGAAGCACGAATGTCATTACCGATGTCATCATTATCACAGTTGTTCTTGTATAGACCCTTTGGATTCATATAGAGATACTAATTGCCGGTGTATCTTTAATTCTTTAGCAACGCTATTTTAGTGATGGTGGCAAGCACTCATACAATCACGCTATTGTATCTGTAGTGACTTGGCCGCCATGAGAGTTGAGATGCATATGGATAGTTTTGGATGAGTTTCGGCATAAACATCAAATAGAGGATTTGAGCTCGTACTGATAACGTGTTGTGAATAAAATAACGAAGAACAATGAACAAGAATAAAAGAACAAAGAGATGAGAGAAAGAGGGAGATTTGTATTATTCTCAAATATAGACTTGTGTCTAACGCCTTCATTAAATCATCTATTTATAGGCATAAGAAGTAAATAATACATTAAACTCTAATTAATAAAGTAAATCAATTCTCCTAGATAAAGCTCTTATCATGATAGACATCCACATAAATAAATATTCATAACAATTTTGTCATTATTGAATAAAGTGAAAAGATGAACCATGTTTGGTAAACATCTTTTTGAGCTAAAATTAGAGGTTTGAAGTATTATTAGAGGTTTGACCAGTTAAATTTGCTAATTTAGATGTTTGATAAATAGAAGATTATAATAGCGGATTGTAGTGAAACCTCTCATTTTGAAAAAACTTTTTTATGAGCTTTTTGAGTTAGATGTTGGATAAAAGGTCTTATAAAGATTCTTTTGTCCTTGATAATTATAAATTTGTTTCTTCTAAATAACATAAATTCGAATAACTAATAAAATTAAAAATATCATTTCATAAATAAGAAATTAATATATACTTATAAATTTAATAATTAATAAAATTATATTTAAAATATAATTTCATAAATAGGAAATTAATATATGCATTTAAATTTAATAATTATTAAAATTATATTAAAAATATAATTTTACAAATAAAAAATTAATATTTAAGTTAAATATATGTTTTTAATATATCTAGTTTGATTTTTAATTTTAATCACAATTTAGTTAAATATAATTTAAGTTAAAAGTATCACAACTTCTTAGTTTAGTTTGATATTTAAATATTTAAAATTTTATCAATAATATTTAGTATTTAAATCACTCCCCTAGTTTTAATATTTTATTTTGTGTTGTTGGTAACTTAATACACGTTAAATATAAATTTTATTGAAAATAAATTAAAATCTTCGAGATTGGCTCTTCTGTGTCGTGGGATGTGGGTTGGAATGCTAATTATTGCAAGTTACTTATTTTTCAAATATTTCTTTGGTTTTTGGGTTCATTTAATTAATTTAAAGTTAGTTGGTGGTAAAATATGGTTATATTTGGGGTTTACACACCCACTTACTCACCTGGGAATGCGAGTTTAAAACTCAACTTCCCTCAAATCTGATTTATTTATTTTGTTGTGATAGTGATATGTGTCACCACTACATTGGTCTGAATAAAAAATTTAAAAATTAATATATGAAGAAGAAAAAAAACAATAAAATAATATTTAAAGATGCTTTAAAAAAATTTATATTAGCAATTCTGTTAATTTTTTAATAGTTCGGATCAAAACGATATTTAATAGAAAGAATAATTTTAATAAAAAAATTAGTTGATTGACCAAAATAAAAAAATATAGTTAAGTCACAGCTAGTATAGTTTTAGCTATATTTTACTAGTAAAAACACCCTCCAAACATCTTGGCTTCATTTAATTTCACTGAAGCACATCTACATTCACTGTCCAACCAAATTCTCATAAATCGTGAAGGCGATGAGGAACATTTTCTCGATCCCGGTTGTGATAATTTCAGTCGCGTTATTGTTGGCCGTTGATTGCGCATCAAACGGCGTGGGAGAATGGCAGATTCCTCACCAACCTAAACTACTCTTCTCAGATCCGTCGCCACCCTCGCACTCTCCTTTTCGTCACCGTTCCATGTAACCTACAGATTCAATTCAATCAAATCAAATTGTTTTTTAGAGTTCAGTTGGCGGTAACGAATATGAATATATATGTTAAAATTGTACTCTGTAATCACGTTCTTTTTTCTCATTTGTTTTACAGGGTGCGGTGAGTCCCGGTCCCTTATAAGGGAAGTGTTCCGATCAGTTGCCGATAAGTCCACGGAGTTTGAATCCTTGAAATTGATGTTTATTCATAGGAATACGGAGAAAATGTTGGCCGATTCCATTGGTGCTTCGGGTGGAATAACGGTGTTTTATTATGTCACTCCGTATCTTATAAGTACAAAGGAAAGCTTCGAGCGAAAAGTATATTGAACTCTAGTCATCCTTATATTTCAGCTGCTTCACCTGAACAACTTCCTTTAAAGCCCCTTAATTCTCAGGAGGACTTGAAATCTTTCCTTGAATCAACTGACAAAGCTTTGGTTTTAGCTGAATTTTGTGGTTGGGCTTCCAAGTTAGTGGCTAAGCTCAAGAATAATGGAACTGGAACTGATTTGACGCCTAAGGTTGCTGGTAGTTTCTTAGTACAATTCGTTTCCAGATTTAATTTACTTAATCAAGAGAAAATTTTGGGTTGGCGTTAGAAGTAATGTTGCTTAAACTTTTTCTCCTTTTGTTTTTGAAATTCAGGAAATGGATAGTGGGATGCTGAAATGTGGTGTTGAAAATGGGATTGCTGAGTTTAGTACGGTAAATGATAGCGTTTCTTCGGGGGAGAGTGAAAATTTGAATTTTTTAGCTGTACCTTAAAAGAGTATAAGCAATTTGATTCATTTTTCTCGAAGTTGATTAATGTTAGAAGAGAGTTCTTAGTTCCTCCTGAAAGGCTTAGATTTGGGTTGATTTCTCACAGATCATTGATGTCATTGCTTGGTGTAGAAGATTCTGGTACATGGATGGCATTGCTGCACTTCAAAGGATCTCCTGGTTGTTCAAAAGTTATTAAAGATGAGGATGAACTCAAGAATGCCCTAATGACAGACAATTCAGTCGTTCATGAGGTATGCATTTTTCTACATCTCAGTGCCCTCTAAAAGATTGTGGTGAAAGTCCTCTAGATTTGTAACTTATTTTTTATGGCATTTTAGGCTTGGTGGGAAAAGAATAATCTTAGGTTGATTGTATGCCCCTGAAATACATAAAACAGGCACATCAGTAATTGGTTCTTTTTTCTTATCATGGGTAGGACACATGAATAGTATGCTTCTGCCAGTTATTTTACACCTTGCTCTACTCCAAATGCTCTAACTTGAAGTTGCAATTACCCTTTTTGCCTATTACTAAATCATAGTGGATTAAAGGAACTTGGTCACTGGCATTACTGCTATCTAGTTGTGTCTACGGCTCCTGAACAATGTATTTGTTAATTGTGAGCAATCATAGTATAATTATTATGCATGTAGTACAGTTGATTTTCATGCACAATGGTGGCAGTCCAACTGCCATCTTTTTGCCTATTTTCTGTGAATTTATACTTAAGTTCCTATCTCTACGTACAATGTGGTTATCTTTTTCTTAAAAAAATATTGATTTTATTTTCTTATAGCCTGTCTTTCCTATACTGATCATATCTCCCCTTTGTGTCTCACTTACTTCCCATGCAATGTAGCTACAATTTGATGGCCAAGATCTTCCACTTGCTTTACCTGCAAATAAGCCATCTGTAATACTTTTTGTTGATAGATCATCCGAGACATCAGAAACTAGAAGGAAAAGTAGGGAAGCTTTTGAGGCATTTAGAGAAGTAGCGCTTCACAACCAGATTTCAGATTGGACGAGTTCACAAAATACTGACCATCAAGAAAAGTCATCACTTCTAGCTTATAAGGGTACATCAGGACACCCAAGACTACAGCTATCTGAAACTGCTCAGAAGATTAAGTCAAAGGATAAGATGTCATTCATGGTTATAAATGAGGGTAAGCATGTCACTCTAGATAATATAGCCTCAGATTTGCGAGGTAAAGCTTTGCAAGAGATCTTAGCTTATCTTCTTCACAGAAAGAAGGAAACCAAATTGAGCTTACTTGCAAAGGAATTAGGCTTTCGTCTTTTATCAGATGATCTTGACATCAAAACAGCCCACGAAGTACCATCACTAACTGATGGTCAATCTAATGATGCCTCATTGCTACCATCTCAGGAAGTTCCTTTAACTGGTATGGTTGATCCACAGAGTCTACCAGTGGAAACTGAATCTGCTTTGGCGCGTGAGGAAAAACCAAAATCAATTGGTGTTGAAATTGGACCTTCTTCTCAATACAAGGAATACAAGGGAATTTCTCCTGATAAAAGTGAACATTTCACATCTTTAGAAACTGACAAACTTTTGGAAGGTCTTGAGCTAGATATAGCTGGGGATTTAAAGGCCAAAGAGAAAATTTCTTCGGAGATAGAGAAGTCCGGGGAACAAGAACCTCAAATTCAAGAGTTTAAGGGTTCTTTTTTCTTATGTGATGATAACTATCGACTACTTGAATCTTTGACTGGTGGATCAACAATTCCATCATTGGTTTTAGTTGATCCTAGATCTCAGAATCATTATGTCTACTCTGGAGAGACAATTTTAAGTTACATGTCAATTTCTAAATTTCTTCATGAATATCTTAACGGAAGTCTTGTTCCTTATCAACACACTGTGCCTGTTCTTCACAGCCCCGGGGAGTCTACTTCTCCGCCGTTTGTTAATCTAGATTTTCATGAAATGGATTCCATCCCTCAAGTTACAATGCATACTTTGTCCAAGCTTATTTTTGGGTCTAACCAATCTAACTGTGGAAATGCGGCCCATGCTCGCAATGAGGATATAGTTGTACTTTTTAGTAGTAATTGGTGTGGCTTTTGCCAGAGAATGGAGTTGGTTGTTTGTGAAGTATATCGGGCCCTAAGGGGTTACATGAAAATGTTGAAAAGTGGCTCTGGGAAAGAGCAAGCACTGTTTAATTCTGGTAACCTCTTTTTGCATTTATAATTAATTAAATATTCGATCCTTTATCATTCTTGTCATATTTAGACCTATAGCATATTGTGTACTCCTTATTGAAATAAATAATAAATAACTAGGCATATTATTTGATGTTTTGAATAAAAAATCTGTGGGAATTTGTAAATAGGCATGTAAAACTGAGAGCCACATTTGGCTGTCTTTGAATGAGGATATTTATTGATTATCTTGGAGTTGTGTTATGTTTTGAGCAGCAGTACTGAAATCCTGTTCAGAAAACCTTATGATAAACACCTAATCTGGAGATAAACACATAATTTGTTGTTTCTCTGTCTCTTCAACTTGACAAATAAAATTGAGTAAATCGGTGATCCATTCTATGTGTTTTCTGCTAGGAAATGCCGCTTCATGTTTATGAAGTATTTGAGTCACTTATTATTATTATTATTATTATTACTGAACAACTTCTTTTCTTGTATGTTTGGTAGAAAGAATGTTAAAATGGGAAAAATGTTCCTTAAATAATTATGTATTGACTATGTTATATTTGTGGCAGACAACTTGATGAATAATATGAAACTTCCGCTCATCTATCTGATGGATTGCACATTGAATGACTGCAGTTTAATCCTCAAATCAGAAAACCAGGTTAATTTTATATTCTTTTTCTGATTCTTTGCGAAATATAGTAGTCCTTTTTCCCAGTCCTCCTATCCTCTACCATGTTGAAATTGTATGCATCCATTATGTTTATGTTTATTTTAAATGTGAATAAAACCTGGGCTTTGCAGAGGGAAGTTTATCCTGCCCTGATTTTATTCCCAGCTGAAACTGAAACAGTTATCTCTTACAATGGAGATATATCAGTAGCCAAAATAATCAAGTTTATAGCTAATCATGGAAGTAATTCCCATCATCACTATAGCGAGAAAGGTAACTTCTGCGTCATCATTGATATGTACATCTCTTAATCTACTATGCTTTCAAAAGGGGAATAATAGCAGTGAAGGCACTATAAGATCCCTTGTTCAATTTTCTTTCAGAATGAAGCTTAATTTTGTCCTCAAGAATGCCGAAAGCCGAAAGAAATCTTCTAGCATTTCTATTTTAAGGCTTTCTATAGGCTTTGATGGTTGAAAGCATGTTCTGCCTGTCCATTTGAGCTTTAAAGAATTTATGTTGATTTTCAATTTCATAATAATTTAAGCTCCATTTTAAACCCCTCTGCAATGAATTTGAGTTTGTATTGCTGGTAGCGCTCATTTATACTTTGTTAGTTTTGTTGAAACCTATATATATAGTAAACCCATATAAGTTAGGTCCTAAACTAATTGCTATACGAAGGTACACTCATGCTCTACAACATTATATTTTGCTCATGGAATTGGTGTTTGTTTTCCGGTTTTCTGTTTTTTCTTTCATCTTTCTGGTTATGAGAAAACCATTTTGTTTTCTCTGGTTTTGGTAGGAATTTTACTGACAAGCGCCGAAGTAGATGGGAAGCATCAGGATTCACCTAGGGTGGCAGCTCATGAGGAAGGTCAATCTGCAAAGGACAAATTTCATGAAGTTATATTGAAAGACCAGAACCCAAAAAGAGTTGCTAAATATAATGTGGGGAAGTCTGGCTCGTACGTATCAGTTGTCTCCAATAAAGCCACATCTGAGGTGGTGGTTGGTTCAATCCTTATTGCCACTGATAAACTTCTCGAGGTCATCCCATTTGATAATTCAAAGATTATCATTGTGATGGCAGATGAAGAAACCGGATTTCAGGGTTTGATATTTAACAAGCAAATCAGATGGGACGCTCTAGATCAACTCGGAGAAGGGCTAGAGTTCCTGAAAGAGGCTCCTCTATCTTCCGGAGGCCCCGTTTTAAGACGTGGTGGGATGCCCTTCGTTGCTTTAACTAGGACTGTTAACGAAACTCAGTATGTTGAAGTATCTCAAGGCACCTACTTTCTCGACCAATTTGCCATAGTTGCTGATATTGAAAAGCTAAAGGCCGGAAATCAATCAATCAATGACTACTGGTTTTTCTTCGGCTACACGGCTTGGGGCTGGCACCAACTGTTACAGGAGATTGGGGAAGGTGCTTGGACCGTAAGCAATGATAATAAGAGCTTAGATTGGCTGTTGAATTGAGTATTCCGCGTGTCAGTGTAGGTTGACTTGTACGGACGGAACGAGACGTCCACAAATGGTGGTTAGTGGAGAGACTTGGGCTTAATGTCACCCGTTTTAATGAGAAACGTTCCTTCGCTAAGCTTGTAAATATGGGAGTTTTGTACTTTCAATTGTAACAAAAGTTGATGCAATTGTATTTTGAAATTTTGGATTTCATTTGTCCACAAAAGGTAAATGATGCAATTTAGTTAATTCAAAGTTGGAGGTAGGGTCTTTCTCGTCCTTCACCTTCACCTTCACCTTCACCATTTATTACTTTTTTTGTTTCTCTTTTTTTTTTTCATTAGGTCAATCACATATTCAAATTATTTCCATTTTTCATTTCATCAAGCAGAGAGAGATAAAAAAAGAAAAAGTTTCGATCTTGCTTTTAGCAATCCCCATTTTCAAGTACGTTATTAAATCTGGAAACTGTTATTTTTGGAATCTTTTTTTATCGGTTTTCATATTGGGTAGAGTTTTCACTACTGTTGAAATACATGGGGTGAGAGAAAACCTTCCGTGTGTAATAAAAGAACAATTTGATAGATTCACCTTCATTATCCCCGGAATCTGCCTTGCCTTCCTCCACCGTTGGTTCCAATGATACAATCTCTCATGTAAAATTGTTGTGCAGCTTCTTAGGTACCATTTTGCCTCAACCCTATGATGGCAAACTGAGGTATGTTGATGGGGAAACACGGATTGTGAGTGTGCCGAGAGATATTACTTATGAGAAGTTGATGACTAAGTTAAGGAGCTTTATGATGGAGCAACAATGTTGAAATATCAGCAGCCATATGAGGATCTCGATGCTTTAGTGTCGGTTATGAATGGTGATGATGTGATTAATATGATGGAAGAGTATGAGAAGTTGGGTTCAAGTAATGGTTCACTAGGCTTAGGATTATTTTTTGTTTTCGCATCCTGACCAATATAGTTTATATGTTGACAGGAATTAGAGGGAGACTGAGAGGAGGTTTGTGGATGCTTTGAAAAGTTTAAATGAGGGTTCTGATTTTAAGAAATATGACTCACCTGTGCTGTCTCCAATTTCTGATGATATTTGTTTAGCAGAACAATTCCTTAACTGTATAAGTATTGGTGGTGGGGTTCGTAACCTGAGAAGTGCCAAGATACCATACCACTATATAACTTGCATAGTCCTATTATTCCTCAATTCGGTTCTGGGCAGTTCCAGTAACAAGTTCCTCATATACACAATGAAACGGAAGGTCCATAGAGTCCTGCCACCTGTGTGCTATTCTCCTAGTCACCATGAACACCATACTCACAGAACACTATCAGAGTTTCCCCCTTCACCATCTTTTCATTACATAATATTTTTTTTTCTGAATTTCAAGACAAATACATGGATAGAGTGCTAGAAGAATACGTACAACATAGATTAAATCACCATCCTCAAATATGATCACCGATCACATTTTTCGGATAATGTAGTATGGATGCAATTAACAGCTATGTCTGGTGATAAGGCTTGTGGTTTTCCTGGTAACATCTTTCATGGTTATGGTGTGTATGATGTCACGTGGCTAGAGTTCCAACCAGCCCACCATGCGGCTTTAGGCGATGTAACTCAAGACAAACGCCTAAGTAAGCCTTTTCAACCCTCTCGGAAGATCAAACTTCCCAAGCACCGACAAACGCAAAGCGTTATACGCGGAATCGGATCAAAAGAGATGAGCGAAGAAGAACTTCGAAAGAACGCTCAAGAACAAAGAAAGAATACAAGAACACTTAGAGGATTTAGAGTAAATGCCTTTATTCCTTAGAAACTTGGATACTGAATACAAAATGAGGAGGGGAAGGTATCTATTTATAGTTGATTTCCCTCCAATCCAACGGTCTATACAGATTTACATCGACGGTCAAGATGAGAGCCTCTATCTTATCTACAACATTTGAATTTTAAATTTCAAACAATAGATAATGTGAGAATTATCTTCAATTATCTTTAATTAAATTAAAGATAATTTACTATGGTAATTACTATGTCTTCTTGGATCTTCCCACGGATCGGGCCAGTTTGGTGGTCTTTTAGAGCCCAAAGTATGCCTTTGAACCCCTTGCGCAGCTTGTTGCGACAACGACTCGGACCTCAACTCGCGGCCTGTGTCAATGAGGGGAACCATATATGTGAGCACAATAGGCTTACTTTTTGCAGAAATCAGTCATCACATTTGGAGCATCCCAACAATGAAAATGTTGTTCCCAAGGTTAATAATAGTTCTGATGCCGAATGTCCCCCGAATCGAGAAACATTCACGATGAATGTAAAGGCAAAATTGATCCCTTTTCTGCTCATGGTTAAACACATGGTCATGAAAGAGGATGGAGTTTGTAGCACCAATTGAACCCATGTGTTGAGGAAGTAAGAAATAATGTTCATGGAACTAGAAGATTGAATGACCACAATGGCCTAGATGGTACCAGCATGAATTTACTCTTGAGCATGTTAATTTATCTTATTGTCATCATATGCTCTCAAATTATGTTCTTCAGCGAGCTGGGTCTAAGTTGGAGAATTAAGTATTTCATGATCAAGCCGTGGTTGCTTCACCCCACATACACATTCCTTCCGAAGAACATGGGGGTGGCATGTTATGGGCATTATTTTTACTCGTATGGAGGAGATAATGTTTACCAAGCATTACATGTACAGGCGCATTCTTTGTGGAGAAATGTTCAGAATCAAACCTATGGTGCTCCAGCTTATGAAGCGTGTGGCTTACCTCAGCAAGTAAATTCTGCAGTTAACGTTGCATTTTTAAAAGATTCAGCAGAAGCTAGTGCAAGACATCGTGTTGCAATAGATGGTCAAAATCCTTGGCTTGAGTCTCTATAAAAGATCATGAGTTCTGATGGGCCGTTGTTCTAGACATTGATTATGCCAACGTTCCACATTTTCAGGAAACTCAAGATGTTGTCACTACAGAACAAATTCAAGCCTTTCAAGACATGCTAAAATTTATCACTTTTATAGAACTTGTTCAGTTGCCAAATCAACCTTCAACTTTAATTCACGATACAACTGTTTTCAGCAGCAATCAGAAATCACAAGATGATTCTAGGGTCATTGGAGCATTGGGAATTGAGCACAAAATTGTTCCCATGGAAGATGAAGCAAATCATATGGTGAAGACTGAAAAGTCTAATGTTCCAAGTGTGTTATGTGTTGAGCAAAACAAAATTCCTGAATATAAATAGAAAGTAACATTTTGAGTGGTAAAAGTGACTTGGTATCTAAAAAGATTGATGTCTACTCTTTTGGGATCGTTATGTGAGTTACTCATCGACGAAGAACCGTATGCAATATTCATTGTGCTTATATAATTGGGGAAATTGTAAACAACACACTACGTCCAAAAATACCATCGCGGTGTTATCTTGAATGGAAGGCTGTGATGCAAAAGTGTTGGACCTTTAATCTTGCAGAGAGACCTTCCTTTTCAGACATATCTCAGAAGCTGAGAAACATGGCTGCTGCGATGAATATAGAATAAATACAATTATGAAGCAAGGATTTCACTCTCCCTATCACGCTGGAAAAAATTAAAAAAAAAAGGTTAAATGTCATCTACCGGTTAAACTAATAATACACTACTGTGATGTAGTAGTGCTACAAGTTATTTCAAGAGTGCAAAGATATACGTTTTTGGCTGAATTATTATACTCAAAGAGACTGCAGAGTACCAAAACAAGTGCCATGAAATTCAATTGGAATGATTGTTGATGTTTCGACTGCAATCACGGGTGAATGAATTTATCATATAGAACAATGCATAGTACATAAGGGCCCGAAAATCGGTACCAAATTAATTACCGCTTTGTTACGAGTGGGAAGGTTTCGCACCCCAGCACACCCGAAAATCGGTACCAAATTAATTACCGCTTTGTTAATATTAAATTTTGCGAGTTAAAGTGACGATTAAACCAAAATTTGATTATACATGTGAGTAGATTTTAAGGGCATGTTATTCAAGGATAAAGAAAAGACCACCACCACTGCGGCACTAGCCACATTTATTCCCGAGTAAAAGGGTACCGTATTGCCAATTTATATTTCGGATGCAACATAAAACAACATGGCATAAACAAAGTAAACAAAAAAAAATGACATGAAACAATCAAATAAAAGGAACCACATCAAACATTAACACCCCATAATACGAACAAATTTAACACATGAGATACGACAATATACATCTACCTATAAATGCGTATAAATCTATATACATATAGAAAGGAATTTTGGCAGCCTTGCACATATAACATATACTAAACAAGATAATACACATATATATAAGACATATATCATATACATATAAGGCATTATATATAAATATGCGTATCTATATGTACATAAACAATAGTTTGGCTTTGGCTTACATATGTATATGTATATTAAAGTTACATTACGCATACTATATAAAAAAGTACATATATATATATATATATATATATATATATATATATATATATCGAGACCATGTATATTATACTATATAAAAACTATATATTATATAAACAATATTATATAAATACATATTGTATACATATACACGTAATGTTATAAATTATATATTATATAATATAACTTATATATAAAACCATACATTTAAATGTTACATGTAGAATATATACATTAAAATTATATTCTATATATTATAAAACATATATAGTATACATATATCAATACCATATGTTATATATTGTATGAAAGCATATGTTATGCATTATAAAACCATATATTATATTAAAAACATACATTATGCTAATATAACATATACATACACCAAGGCCACATTATACACAAATATATCATAACAAGGCAAGAAATAACAAATATGAACATTATATAGGACTGAAATAAAAGATAATAAATTACATAGCAGAGATAAAAAAATGCATGAAGACAAGGGCGAAACGGCAAAAATTTTAAAATTTTAGGGACTACGGCTATGTTTTAAAAAGGTAGAAAGACCACGGGCGTGATTAATAGGGGTAGAGGGATTTAAAAAAGCAAATAAACCAATTTTCTTTTTAAAACCACTATAAAACCCACTATTTTTTTTTGTAGAAAATGAAAATTTTTAATCCCTTTTCTCCAAAAACGCTCTGAAAACCTCCCCCCTCTCTCACCTTCTTGAAATCGGGATGAACACCGTCATGTGTTCATCCAAAAACCCAGAAACTGACCACTATTTCCCAGATTTTGACGGTCGTCCGTCGTACCCCGCCGCACTGGCCGCCGCTCGCCGGCTCTAGTGCACCTCAAAACCTCAGAAAACCATCGCTTTCCCCTTCTAAAACCAGATCAGACCCCAGATCTTTTGAAAAAAACAACGAAATCCTCTCTGTTTTGAAACCAAGAGCTAAAAACCTTTCTTCTTTAAAAGCCAGGACCTTTTGTCCGCCTCTTCACCGATTCACCATATACGGCCTCGAGGAGGTTAAGAGGCTTGTCATCGGCGAGTGAAGACAGCGACGTTAGGGAAGGTGAACCATCTCAAGGGGAGATGAGCCGATACAAAGGTAAAAAAACTAAACCCTAGTTTATGTATGCCTTAAAAATGAAAGAATGAGAAGAGATCGCTACCTCTGTAAGGATTTTCTTTCCTTTTGTTTTCTATTTCTTCTGATTTTCGAAAATATAATCCTCTTCCAATGGTTAGGGTTTTGGTTATATACCCTAAGTATTTCACTAATTACAAAAAAGTGAAAAGCCTAGAAAAATCCCTATTGGTTGCCCTCTAAAAATCTGATATTTTGGTTGCATTTTTTCTGAAAAATAATTGTTTGTTCCTTGATCCCCTCTAATGTTCTGATTTCTTTTGCATGTCATGAAAGGCTTGAGGAGAGGAGGGGAACCACAGCAACTGGCGAGCCTCTGGCGTCGTCCTTTGTGTTCCCTTGGGCGACGTGGCCAACCGATAAAGGAGGGGACCAAAGAGAGGATTAGCTTGGGGAGCAAGGCTCTGGTGGCCATTGGTTCTCCTCGCCAATATGGAGGTGAAGCGGGGAGAGAAACAGGCGCGCGTGGGGTTATTCGTGAAATGAATCGGATGGCATGTGGCACACGTGCGAGTGGGGGAGCTAAAGCATCGCTCGTGCTGCGCGTAAGTAGCTGAAGCGTCGTTTGGCCAAAGGCGTGTGCTCCACGCGGCAATCCAACAACCTTTAGGGCTTGATCTGGACAGTCAGATCATTTTAGATCTGACGGTAGATATGCGGCTGTGCCAATAACAAAATAGATTAGGGTTTTGGTTATCAGATTAAAGTATTAGAGTTTCGGCCTAACAAGCCTTTTGTATTTATATTTTTTGGGGGCTTTGAAGTTTTGTAAATGGACTTAATATGTATGGACTAAAATTATAAAATTGTGGGCTTTTTATTTAAACTTGTTTTTTTGGGTTTTTATATTTGCTTGATGATGATGATGATGATGATGTTGATAATAGTAATAATGTAAAACAAATAAACTAAAATCTGGACAAAACTTAGGGATTACAGTTGCCCCTCTTTGTTTATTCTAGTAAAACAAGAATAGAGCAAAGATATAAAGCACTAATTTTGTCCGACTTTCCTGTTTGAAGATTTCGAGCTGTGAGTTCCTCTTGTATAGAACTGTTCACCTTTCATCTTCCTGAAATCTGGAGCTATGAGTATCTGCCTCCTTCGCTCTGAAGTCCTTGAGCTACGTGTATCTGCCCCCTTCACTCTGAAATCCTGATGATGCAAGTTTGAAATTCCTTATCTGATATCTCTGAGCTATGAGTATCTGCATCATTCGCTCTGAAATCCTGATATGACGAGTTTAAAACTCCTCGCCTAAAATCCTTAAGCTACGAGTATCTGCCTTATTCGCTCTGAAATCCTGATGTTGCGAGTTTGAAACTCCTCGCTTGAAATCCTTGAGCTATGAGTAACTGCCTCATTTCTCTCTAAAAACCTTGATGCTGCAAGTTTGAAATTCCTCGCCCGAAATCCTTGAGCTACGGGTATCTACCCTTTTTGCTCTAAGATCCTTGCCGGGTTCTCACTTTGTTCTTTACTCTTCTTCTTAGGAAGTACCCGATCTAACCTTCAAATACCTGTAAAAGAGATGAAATGTTGTGATGGTTTGAGTTAGCATGCTCCTAACATAGGGATGTCTAACTAAGTATGATGTGTGAATTGCAAAAACTAAGCGTTGCTTAAATGTCTTCACTTTCATGGTAGATCTTTCTCAACCTTCTCTTTACTTCATTCCTTCCTTCTTCTTGATCTTTGTAATGACGGTACTTCATATCATATTTGGGTTCAACCATCAGCTTTTTCCTTTCGAACTTTCGAATCTTTTGTTCTAAAGAGCCTTTGAAGGGTTTTCACTTTAGATTTGTTTTTCTCAAAGCGCCCTTTCAGGTTTTCACTTTGATCAATTTTTCTTTTTTCCTTTTTTTTCTTATTTTTTATTTCTTTTCCTTTTCCTTTTTCTTAAGCTTTCATTGCGAATTTTACACAACATGGGGAAATCACTATTTCAATTTGAAAATTGATATTTCTATTTGAAAAGAAAAAAAGAGCTCTATCATATATAATGAACTGCTACTCCAGGTTCTCACACAAGAGAATCGTTTCCCCCTTTTTTGTTTTTTGTTTCTTCCTCTTTTTTGTTTTTCTTTTTCTTAAGCGTCCTTTTGGGTTTTCTCCTTGAGATCACTTCGTCTTTGCAATCCTTTTACTTTTCTGTGACAAGCTTGAATTTCGATTCGGCCGTCACTCTTTTTATTATTTTGACCTATTCTCATATCCAGAGAATTAAAGTCTTCTCTTAGTTCGACCTTAGCGTACCTCTTTGTACTACCTGCACTTAAAAGGTTAGAACATAGTAATACCAAGAATTCTTTTGCTTTTCATGAATCTATATCAACCTACTTGCAAGATGCTTGTACAAGCAATGAGTAAAGGCACAAGATAATACTTCATTAATATTTTCAAAGTTCAGAACAATTTGAAAGTCATGGAAAACATGAAAGAAAAGGAAAACAAGATATGATGCAACATCTCAATCTTCAAATGCATGAATGATGCGAGAGCCCATTGACCAAAGTGGATCCCTTACTAGAAGTTTTTTACTGAAATCTTTGATACCCAAGAAGGTTTACTTTCTAGATGACTGATTTCTATAATTCGTCTAAACTGCCTTTCTCGGATTTTCGACTTAAGTCCTCCTTTGGTTTCAAGACGTCATTTTTAGGTTTTCATCTTGAACCCCCCTTTTGTTTGTTTTTCTTTTTTCTCTTTTTTCTTTTCTTTTCTTTTTTTGATACCTAAAGTGCCCTTTTGGGTTTTTCATCTTGCGAAGCGCCCTTTCGGGTTTTCACTCTATTTTTCTTTCTTCTTTCTCTTTTTCTTCTTTCTTATTTTCTTTTTATTCTTCCTTTTCTTTTTATTTTTTCTTCAAGCATAGTATTTTTTGACTGAATCTGAGTTTACTGGATTGTTCAACTCATTCTTGTCCATCTTTGTTAAGATCAATGCTCCTCCGAAAAAGGCATTCTTAATGACATAAGGTCCTTCCCAATTAGGCATCCACTTCCCACGGGAATCCCTTAGGGTCGACAAGATTCTTCTAAGCACTAGACCCCTCTCATGGAATTCTCTTGGGCAAACCTTCTTATCGTAAGCTCACATCATTCTCTTCTGGTACACCTGACCATGGCAAATGGATTTTAACCTTTTTTCCTCAATGAGATTCAACTAGTCAAACCAAGCTTGTACCCATTCGGCTTCTTCCATCCTCACCTCATTTAGAACTCGAAGCGATGGAATCTCCACTTCAATAGGTAGCACTGCCTCTATGCCGTAAACTAACGAGTACGATGTTTTTCCCGTTGAAGTGCGTACAGACGTTCGGTAGGAAAATAGAGCAAATGACAACTTTTCATGTCAGTCCTTGAATGTGTCTGTGGTCTTTGATATGATCTTCTTAATGTTCTTATTTTCCGTCTCTATTGCTCTGTTCATCTTGGGACGGTAAGTGGTGGAATTATGATGTGTTATTCTGAATTGCTCGCATACCTCGGCTATCAACTTGTTGTTTAGGTTGGAAGCATTATCGATAATAATTCTCTCTGGCAAACCATAACGACAAATGATCTCCTTCTTCAAGAACTTGCAAACTGTAGCTCTTGTGATATTGGCATAGGAAGCTGATTTTACCCACTTAGTGAAATAGTTGATGACAACTAGTATAAAACGATTCCCGTTGGATGCTTTTGGATGATTCTGACCAATGACATCCATTCCCCATACAGATAACGGCCATGGAGAATTCATAGCGTATAGAGGTAATGGTGGATAATGGATCTTGTCGGCATATATCTAACATTTATGACATTTCTTCGCATAGTCGATACAATCCCCTTCCATGGTCGACCAGAAGTACACATATCTCATAATTTTCTGGGCCATCGAGAAACCATTGGCATGTATCCTGCTTAATCCATTATGTACTTCGGCTAGGATGTTTTTAACTTCTCGAGCATTGATACACCTTAGCAGTATTTAGTTTTTGCCCCTTTTGTATAAGACCTCTCCGTCTATAGCATATCCTGCGACCATTCTTCTAATGGTTCATTTATCATTCTCATTAGCCTCTCTAGGGTAGGTTTGGAACTTGATATACTGAAGAATATCATAGTACCATGAGATGTCATCTGCTTCCTCTTTCAAACTATAACAATAGGCCAGTATTTCAAAAATTTGCATCTCAATTGCCTTAATTTCTGCTTCGATGCTTGCTTCAAACATGGAGGCCAGTTTTAATAAAGCATTCGCCATTTAATTGCTTTCTCTCTGAAGATAGGAGAAATTGATCTTTTCCAAGTTTTTGGTTAACTCTTGGATCAAATCATAGTACTTAACCAACTTCGGGTCTCTTGTTTTTCCATTCTTTCCGGAGCTGATAAACTACCAAAGATGAATCCCTGAAAACCTAAAACACTTTGACTTTCCCTTCAATTGCTACACGCAAACCCATAACACAAGCCTCATACTCAGCTATATTGTTTGTACAAAAGAATTTCAATCTGCTTGTGAAGGGATAGTAGGTATTTTCTGGAGAGATTAACACTCCCCCAATTCAATGGCCTGGAGAATTGAATGCTCCATCAAAATAGAGCTTCCACGACTCAAAGTCCAAAAGAGCCTTCCCTTCGACAATTATGCACATTAAGTCTTCATCAGGGAAAGTAAAGTTCAAAGACTCATAGTCATCCAAAGCGTGACTTGCTAGGAAATCCTCTATAGCACACCCCTTTACTGCTTTTTGACTCACATATAGTATGTCAAATTCAGACAACAACATTTGCTAACGTGCCATCCTCCTATTTAGTGTTTGTGCTTCCATCAAGAAATTTAATGGATCCAACTTGGATATCAACCAAGTGGTATGATACAACATGTATTGTCTGAGCCTTTTGGTAGCCAACACTAGAGCACAACATAATTTTTGAATCGGTGGGCACTGCGTTTCACAATTAGTGAACTTCTTGCTCAAATAGTAGGTTGTTTTCTCTTTCTTCTCGAACTCATCATGTTGCCTCAAAACACAGCCTATCGAATTCTCAAAGACTATCAAGTACAAGATCAATGGCCTATCTGGAACCGGTGCTACTAGAATCAGAGCATTAGTCAAATACTTCTTGATCTTTTCTAGAGCCTCTTAGCACTCTTCATCCCATACCCCCAGATTATTCTTTCGAAGCAATCTAAAGACAGGGCCACACTTATCGGTCAACTAAGAGATGAACAGAGATATATATTTTAACCTTCCCAAGAAACCTCGAACTTCTTTTTGGGTCAGAGGTAGTGGAAGATTTTGGATGGCTTTCACTTTGTCAGGGTCAATCTCGACCCCTTTTTGACTAACCACAAAGCCTAAGAGCTTACCGGACGTAACGTCAGAAGTGCACTTAGCCGGGTTGAGCTTTAGCTGATACTTTCTCAATCTTTGGAAGAGCTTCCTCAAGTTTTGGTTATGCTTTTCTTCGGTTCAAGACTTAGCAATCATATCATCCACATATACCTCGATTCCCTTGTGCACCATGTCGTGAAAAAGGGTTATCATGGCTCTTTGATAGGTTGCTTTAGCATTCTTCAACACAAAGGGCATCACCTTGTAACAGAATGTCCCCCACATCGTCACAAACATAGTTTTCTCCATGTTGCCAGGATACATTTTATTTGGTTGTACCCTGAGAAACCATCCATAAAAGAGAACCACAAATGCCCCGCGGTGTTGTCGACCAAAGTACCAATATAGGGTAAAGGGAAATTATCCTTGGGGCTTGCCTTATTGAGATCTCTATAATCTACACACATGTGAATCTTCTTATATTTCTTAGGCACCAGGACTATATTCGCCACCCACTCTGGGTACTTGGTGACCTTTAGGAAACCAACCTCATACTGTTTTTTCACTTATTCTAGAATCTTTAACAACATTTATGCCCTCATTATTCTTAATTTATGTTGGACTGGTTTACATTCCAGCTTGATTGGTAGTTTATGTACCACAATATCCGTGTCTAGTCCCGACATGTCTTGATAAGTCCAAGCAAAAATATCATTAAATTCCATAAACAATTTAACCAACTCATGCCT
Source organism: Hibiscus mutabilis (assembly GCA_019671005.1). Lineage (NCBI taxonomy): Eukaryota > Viridiplantae > Streptophyta > Magnoliopsida > Malvales > Malvaceae > Hibiscus > Hibiscus mutabilis. Next base: position 19,910,575 of record CM033745.1, read on the forward strand.
AGTCTCGGATGAGAAAACGGTGCCAATCTTCACTTCTCTTCTTTCTTCTTCAGTCCCTAAGTTGAGGATCTCCACCTTTTCTTGATGGGGTAATATTTGTTTGTCTTCACTTTCCATCAATCTAAGTAATTCACCCGGGATCTCACATTCTATCTTATCATCCCTTTTTTTTACTTCAGCCAAATATAAGGGTTGCTCAAAATCCACCTCAGGATTAGATTCAGAATCATTCATACAGTCAATAATCAGGACCCTGAAACAATTTTGAAATGAATATGTATTGGGAAGAGAAAGAGAGATTATTTATGGAATGAATGAAATAATAAATGTGATAAAAGAATGCAACAAATATGATGTTTGTCATTTGAGAAAATGTGGAAAACATCATTTTCATTGAATTGAAAAACAAGCAAGTTGATATAGAAGCCCTTTACAAAATATCCCTATTGCTCGCGGGCAAAAGCGAATAGGGTTGGTTCCAAGCATTACTCTGATTCAAACCTAAAAACTACAGGTAAGTCCAAACCGGTCCAATTGTTGAGTGTCTCCCTCAGGAAGCAAGGGCAGATTTCGGCCAAAAACTTGTCGCTCCTTTCATCTTCGGTTATCACATTGACTTCCATCCCTTCTAATGCCTCATTGAACCTCTCTTCCTCACTAAGCTTGGCATTTTCTAGACTGGCTTCATGTATCTTCTGTCCCACATTGATTATCCCGTCAGACACAAAAATATTTTTCATGTCAAGATAGGTCATAGTCTCTCACGGAATGTCCCCACCTTTGAATCTGGCCTTCCTTTGCTCCTCTCTCTTCTTCTATTTTAACTTTTTTTGCTGAAAATTGGGCTTGTGGCCGAGCCCAAACCGGTCTTTCTTGTTGATGACACTTTTGGCGCGCAAACACTTTTGCAAGTTCCTTTCGAGTCCTTTACCTTTCTTAGCTCCTCGTCCCAAGGTCTGACAAACCGTCATCTTAGTGAAATTTGATAGTCTAGGGCATGGGATCTTGCTTCCTTTCGCCACAAAGGGAGCATTCACAAAATCCAAAGCCCTAAAAGAACACTCAACAACGTCCTCGTCGGTTTGGATGTAAGGAGCATTGGTGGTTACAGAAACGACGATATCTTGTTCGGCCCCCACACTTACCAACTTCTCCTTAATAACAAATTTTAATTTTTGGTGTAATGATGAAGGCACGGCCCCGACTAAATGAATCCACGAACTCCTTAACAAACAATTGTAAGTTGGACAAATGTCCATCACCACAAACTCGACGATGTACTCAGTAAGTCCAATTAACAGTGGAATATCATTCTTCCCAATCATATCCCTTTAGGTCCCATAAAATGCCCTAACAGAGTTCTGGCATGGCTTCATGTAACACCCCATTCTCGACCTGGTCGGGAACCGGGTCAGAGTATGTTACCGTTGAACTACGCGGTGGTCGATACAAAATTTCCATGCAATAAACGATGTTGTTGGGCTTAACATTCAAGAATAAGCATTACACTAATGCAATTTAATGTATTGTGAGTCAATGATTAGCCAATTAGGTCCAATTTACAACATTTACAAGTTTTAGGGACTTAATCAAAATTTTAGTATTTTAGTGGTCCTTTTTTGAAATTAACCTAACCAAAATGAAATTCATCATTCCAATAGTGAGTATACAAATTCTCATATTATTTAGAGTTCGTTTGTCCATTGCATTAATTAGTGAACAAACTGCAACCAATACAAATCTGTGTTCTTCATCTATTAACAGATTTAACGGTTACCGTACCGATACCCTTATAGCAGTATTGGTACGCTTTAACCTAATTCCCAAATTTAGATTCAATTATAAATACCCGTACCTGTACGCTCTAGACCGTATCGATACGTTTTTCAATCCAGATTCCTATGATCAAATTCCGTACCGATTATCCCAAGGACATATCGATACGCCCTGTTTATTAAGCCAAGTTAAGCCTAACCGTACCGATACACTATTAACCGTATCCATACACATTGACCTGTAATGACAGAATTTACTGGTTTTTATTCGAATTAACTTGTCGAACCTTGTCCGAACATTACCAAATTTTACCATCAAGCTTATAAACATATAATCTATCTTTGTGTCAAGTTTCTTTCCATTCTCAATCCATTTACCACGTTTTCCCACTTTAAGCCAAAACTATGCATTTTTAGTCATTACCAAAGGGTTGTTTAGGGCCACTTAGACTTATACAATGCATAGCCATTACACACATAGTCCAAACATAAACCAACTAATTTATCTAATTTGCCACCATTCTAAGAGTTCGTAAGGACAAAGTACTTTACTTTAGGCTTGGGGTGATTTGCCGAACTTCTAACTAATCCCGATCTCGATCCGATATACTTCTTAACCTGAAATGTTATGGAAGACGAATGCATTAGACTTATATAGTCTAAGTGAGGTAGCCATAAAACATAAACAAATACGTTATGCATCTCAACATGCTTCAATGACATACTTAATAACATCTTCCACATATGCAACATATATATATGTCATGGCATCAATGAATGGCATATTCCTCAATAATCAATATCATAGCATCATAACAATAACAATAACATCAATCAATCATTTTCTTGGATCAAATCAACCATATTTGGATACGCAAATTCCACCACAACACCAACAATAACAATAGTGGTCATGTCATATGTCATCCGCCGCACCAAATGACCAATACACAACACATCCCTCCGCCGCACCATGGCTGAAGCTCAATACCCGTACCAATGAGCTCATGAATTCTATGGCATGCCAATTGTATCCAATACTTCGATCCCAAGGCGCAATACACAATATTTTAATGCAATAGCTTCATAGCAACAAGTGCATAACAATAGTTCAATAATCCCATATTGATAGGTAGTGATAATAAACATATATCAATATTCTCCATAAGAATAAACATATCAATAAATCCAATGCTTTCATCAGTAATCAAGTCCATGCAATACTCATGAATTCAATGCAATACTTACCATTTGCTTACCAAACATAGATTACAATAGTACTTTATGCAAAACCTTCATTTCAATGGGTAGTAATATCAAATTCAATGTTCAATGATTCGAGTTGGGCCCTTAGCCAACTCTTAAGACACTGACTGCACTCACCTTGGCTACAAGGCTCACGGATAACGATTCCTTTATCCCTAGCTTTTGATGGAGACGAATGATTAACTTATTTCGATACTTAAGCTAGGAAATGACAATAGAGGATTATTAGAAGCAATAGAATAGCCACTAGCTACTCATAAGTTTAAGGCTTGAAGAACAAAAGCTTATCTTGAAATTAAACTTGTAAAGGCTTATGAAATCATTGATAGATTCAGGGCTTATACTTACCCAAACATTAGCTATGGAATGATGCTTTCAAATCGAAGGGAGCTTTAAACTAAAAGATCTCTAATGGAGAGGTGTATGCTTGCTTGATGAAGAGGTATCAATGGAGGTGTATGCTTGGTAGAAGGTGAAGTTAACAAAAGAAGGAATTAGTCCCGGTGTTGTAAAGCAAGGGTGAGAGCTTCACTTTATTCATTTTAATGGATTAAGAGATCTAATCATGATTCACCTTTCAACCAACCAATAAAAAGGTTTCCTACACTTAAGGGTTTTCTAATCCCAACTCACCTCCTCAATGACCAATGGAATGTTTTTCCTTGGCTATAGGGTTTTCTCAATTCAAGATGATTGATGACTAATAGTCACCTTATCAGGTTATTTTTACGTGGGAGGGTAGCCTCCAGTAGGTGAGTCATCACCAAACCCTCTTTTCTTTTAATTTAATATCCCAAAATTGTTTTTTTACAAGGACCTATATCGATACTCGTAGAGTTGTATCGATACGCTAAGCCACACCCCAGGAAGTTAGTAAAAACCGTTATACCGTACCGATATGATACCTACCGTATCGATACCCTTGGCTCAGATTCAGCATTTTGACTTTCCAATAAGGCCCCAATTCAACGATTAGACTCAATTATGGTCCTTTAACTAGAGAAACAGTAATTTAGACAACATAGACATAAAGGTAGGTCATTTTGACATAAATTTTCAGATCGTCGGAACTTGATTCTGACTAGACCGATTTTTGGGATGTTACACTTCATATGCGAACTGTCTATAGGCAGCCTTCACAAAGTCGCCATTGGCAACACATTCAAAGCAGACCCATTATCAATGAGCACTCCCGGCAAGACATGTCCTTTGCAGTGGGCGGTAATGTTCAAAGCTTTGGTTGATCCCATGCCTCCATCCAAAATTTCATCATCATTAAAAGTGATATAGTTATCTGCGGCAATGTGGCCCACTAACAAGCGTCGTCATTGTCAAATAAATTATCCTTAATCTCGAAATAAAATAATTAATAAGCGTAGTAAAGCTTCGTAATTGTCAAATAAATTATCCTTAATCTCGAAATATAATAATTAATAAGTGTAGTAAAGAGAAGAAGGGTCGATCCACAAGGACTAAAGAGCTTCTAATGCAGAGAAATTTTGATTCAGACTTTGCTGAGAAAATAAATAAAAAAATGGGGGGTTTAATTAAGAGAACTAAATAAAATGAACTTGAAAATAAATTTAGAAAATTAACCAAAGTGAATTTTGAGAAGAAGACCGATAAAATATAATAGCCTCAAGCTTCGCTTTGCCTCAATTCCAACTGATCATCGAAGAAGATTTTACACCGGATATATACAGGTTACAGTCTACAAGGCCCAAACCTTGTAACTTACTTTTCTCTTCGGTAAACCAACAAACCATAGCCAATCTTTGGAATTCAGTCTTTATTTGGACTAACCACGGCTATCGTTGCTAGCACCAATTCAATTTAAGATTTAGAAAAGCTCGACTCGTTTTATGTTGTCTTAATGAGAATCAAACCCGATCTCAATTTCCCTCAGCGGACCGCCGCTAAGTGTGTTCACATAAAGTCGAATGTGCTACAAGCCGATCCTTCCTCCCAACTTTAAATCAGAACAAGATTTGAACCAACAAGATCTTTTTGAATTGAAAGTGTAAAGATTTTAAAGGAAAGGCCGATTGCCAATCCAAGTTTGCAAAAAAATGAGAAGAATATTCAATGATATTAGGTGCTTTTCAATTCTCACAATCGGACTTGAGTCATCGCTTTAAGCCTTCGGCTAATTGTAAAATTAGCTAAGTATGGTAGAAATCATACTTAGCATATTTTAAAGAAAGTAAAATAAGAACTTAAAATAAAAATGAAGTTGAAAAATAAATACTTTTAAAAATAAAATCCCCAAGAACAAATAAAACTAAGTACAAAATTATCCTTCAAGCTTCACCCTAAGGGGGTATTTATAGCTTGAGATAACCTAAAGATAAAGAAATAAAATACCTAAATATAATCTTAAAAATATTAAAAAAAATCCTAAGTGATAGAAAGATAAAATCCTAAATAATAAAGTGATAATTCTCAAACATTTAAATTCAAAATTAATCTTAAAATCCTAAGTAAATCCCATATGTCCGTCCTTCTAGATGATGCTGACTAGATCACCTTCTGGAAGCTACTACTGACTGGTCTACCAGAATCTGCCACGTCAAACATCGTAATGCCCCAAGTCATACCCATGGGTCCAGCCTTGATTCTAGAAAATAAGAAAACTACATATCATGCTCTTTTAATACTATTTTTTGGAAAACAAATTCCTGCATTGAAATGAGCAAAACAAAACCAAATCAGCAGTAATAATTGACAACAAGGGAGAATTAACAAGAAAATATATTCAATTTAAAACACTCATCAAATTCCTCCTCACTTATTCAATGCTTTTCCTCAAGCATGCCTTAATCAAACATCAAAATCTCAAGTTATCATCCTTCATTTCACAAAATATCAAAGAAAACCAAACGTGTCAAGATCACAACAAGTATCAGAAACAAAGTAATAATCAAGTAAAAGGCATAACTAGGAACAAGTTCAAGCAAATCCAAGATATCCCAATAGTCTATCAATTTCAATGTAACAAAACTCAATACCTCACAAGGATTTACTCATTATCGCTCAAAGTGTTTTAGGTAAAAGAATTCGCTCAAGCCAGAATCAAATATGACATTACCATATGCTTGTAAGAAAATCAAATCTCCACCACTAAAAATGAACAAGATGAATTAATCAAAGGATCTTTAAAAAGGTTGTAACGAGGCTTACGTTAAGGTAGGTGAAAAGGCCAAGAACATGGTGCAATATCAAGATAAGAGATGCAAAAATATATAAGTTCAAAGCTCGAAATAAGCAAAGTAAATAATGCAAGGAAGTGTAACAAAAATCAAACAATCAATTTCTTTCTTCTTTTTTTCTTTTTTTCAACCTTTTTTTGTTTTTTCTACTTTTTTTCTACTGTTCGAACCAATTTTTTTGGAAACGTTTCTTCTTTGCTGTTTTTTTCGTTCGTGAAACAAATCAATCTTTGTCTTGACAAGGGTAACAAAAGATTGTAAAAATAAAAGGTTTCGAGTTTTACAATATGGTAAAGCGAAGAAAAAGGTAAAGGCACAAAAATGGTTCACTAATGGATACAAACGAGTAGACAATTTTGGGTAGAGAAGTAGGTTAATCCTAAGTGCCCCTGTCATATTAAGGCATCAAGTTCAAAACATGTAATCTCGATATACATTTACTTACAAGTTCTAGAATATCGATATTAGTCCGGCACACTCAATCAAACAAATGAGCAAGAATAGAAAGATGATCATTTAAGCTCAAATCTCGCAGAAAAATGTATTATGTATCGAGTCAAGAAACATGTCAATCAAAAAACGTATGAGATATCAAGCAAAATTTGAAGAAAATACTAGTTATGTCATTTCACTATCATGCACCCTAATTCCGATAAAAGAGAGACCACAAACTCATAAGGTAATCAATGAAATAAGGAAAAAGTCAGGATCGACAACAAAACATCTCAAAATATCAACCAGGGCAACTCAAATCAAAACATATAAACAAGCGAGAGAAAAAGTGATGCAAATATCTACCCCTCACTTAAAGCATATTGTCCCAATATGAAAATTAAAAGCGTAAGCGAAGGAAAAGAGATACTCCCCATGTCTAATGACAGTCGCGACATTGTGTGGGTTTGGTGCGTGAATAGAGGAGGTACGATAGGAAGAAATGGGTGGTGACTACGGTTATGGTGGTTGTGTAGGGTGTACGAGCGGTGGTTTTGGGAGAAGGTTCAGCGGTTGTGTTTTTGGGCTGTGGAGTTGTGGCTGAGAGATTCAACTTAAATGTTAAAGGAAAGTTTGTTGATGGGAAAGGCTAGTGCTCGGTCAAAGGGGGTTCTTTGAAATTTGCAATGGGGCTCGCAATTTGGAAAAAGAAGAAACAAATGGAAGGGTAAGTGGGTAGAGTGATTGGCTAAAGCAAATATTGGAATTGAGGGGAAAGATGAACGGCAAAAAGTTAGGTAATGGGTTATTCTAACCTGCGCCTAGGTGGGGGGGAAAGGTTTGCTAACGTGCGCCGTTAATGAAATGGCACGCATGGGTCTGCTACTGCTCATCGCGTGAAGTATTTCCATAGATTGGAAATTATTCTTTGTTCGACCAAAATCACCACAATTAACTTCATGAAAGTTCGATTAAAAATATTTGGGGTACTTGAAAATTGAAAGAGAAATAAAATAAGACTGAAACTAAAATAAACAAATAAAATTAAATTAAAAACGAATAGAAATTAGGAAAACAAAAAATAAAACAAAATGGACTGCCTCCCATTAAAGCGCTTTGTTCAACGCCGTTTAGCTCGACGACCTGATTCAAACTACAAGCACTGCGACAAATACTTCCTCCAATTCATGTGCTTTGTCCAATTGAAGTTCCTTCATTTTTCTGACAAAGTATCTCCTTTGCTCTTCAGTTTATCCGACAGCAATTTTAACTCCAATTTTGTGCCTAGAAAGTGGAAGGTAAATTTTTTAATTTTTAGGGAGTTAAGCGTAAATCGAATCGTCTTCATCTTCTAATTCCCTACACATATCGTCGGATACATTAGTTTCAACAAACTCATTTACAGAAGGCTCATAAACGTCAATGAAACTAATATTTGCAACATTATTTGGGTATTTCATCACCTTGTAAAGATCAAATTTAATAACCTCGCCGTTAAATTCCATGGTAAGAATGCCGCTCCTAACATCAATTTTGGTATGTGTCGTGCTTAGGAAGGGGCGACCAAGAAGGATGTCGAAGGAAGAATTAGATCAGTCATTTTCCATGTTGATGACATAGAAATCTACTGTAAATATTAAATTATTTACCTTAATAAGCACATTCTCTAGGAGTCCTTCAAGACAGATGACGGATCTATCGATGAGCTAGATTGTCACTCTTGTTTCCTTCAAAGGTTCTACACTAAGTAAATTGTAAACGGAAAGCGGCATAACATTTATAGAAGCACCCAAATCATACATAGCAAGTTTAATTCCTAATTTACCAATTTTACAAGGAATATCAAACATAACTTGGTCCTTTAGCTTAGGTGGAAGACTACGTTAAAAAATAGCTGATACGTTTTCACCCAAATTTATCTTTTTCAATGTCAGTAAGTCTTCTTTTGGTTGTGCAAAGGTCTTTCAAAAATTTGGCTTATCTTGGTATTTTTCGAATTACCTCAAGAAGAGGTATGTTTATATCCACCTTCTGAAAAACTTCAAGTATCTCCTTTTCCTTGGCTTGTTTATCACGTTTAACCAACCTCGAAGGAAAGAGAGGTGGGACGACATAGGGAGATGGCGTGGGAGGAGTTTGAGACTCATCATTCTTTTTCCTTTAGGATCATGCGTCAATTTTTTCTTTCTCCATCTAGGATCTCGAATCATCTTTTTTTTGGAATTCTGCGGCTACATCCTCTAGGACTGGTGATGTGACAACAGTGCCACTCCGAAGGGTGATTGCGCTAACGTTTTCTCGTGGGTTCGCCTCAGTTTACGACGACAACTTTCCTTTGGATTCTAAATAACTCACTGTTAAAGTTAGTTGACTTATCTATTTGACAATTTCTTGAAAGTGTGCTTCATTCTTTAGTTGAAACTTTTCCTGGGATAACGTCAAACGTTCGATAATTAACTCCAACGATGGTTTTAGCGGTTGATATTGTTGTGGCGCAGGTGGTTGATAAGCTTGATTCAGTATGGGATTCGGTTCATAGTTGAAGTTTGGATGGTCCTTCCACCCCGAATTATAGGTGTTGGCTTGAGGGTTGTATGGTCTTTGGGAAGGCCCTGGGAAATTACCCACTGCATTTACTTGTGCGGCAACATCTCCCTATAACATCGGACAACAACTGTGGGATGGTCTAGCATCGTGCATATTGCGCAAAGTCTAGATGTAAATGTTTTTCCTACAACAAGAGATTGAACTATATCAGATAACTTATCAATTTTATTTTTTTAAAGAAACTGTACTTACCTCTTGAATTCGTCAAGAGAGTTCACTGGAAGGGCAAAACTGTTGAGAGTAAGCGGCCATGGTAGAAATTAAATTTCTAGCTGCAGTTGGAGTCATGTTTACAAGTACACCTCCACTTGCTGCGTCGACCACCTTCATCTCCATAGGCAATAAGCCTTCATAGAAGTATTGGAGAAGTGTTTGTTTGGACAGTATGTGTTGTGGAAAATTGCGCATAATTTCTTGAATCTCTCCCAATAGTCATATAATGATTCAACATATTTTTGTCAGATTCCTAAGATGCCTTGCCTTAGCTCACCCGCCTTGACTGCAGGGAAAACCTGTCAAGAAAAAGTCGAGCCATATCAGTCCATGTATTAACCGAATTAGACGGTAAATCAAATAACAATCCTTAGCCAAATTGGCTAAGAAAAATGAGAAAGCGCAGAGTTGAATTTGGTCTTCGGATACTCATTGTGGTTTCATTCTTAAACAAACCATATGAAATTCCTTGTGGTTTCATTCTTAAGTGCAAACAACGTCTCTCTATTCGGGAATGTGATGCACAACTATTGTTTCTCATCAGGTGCTGCAACAAGTTATTGAATAGTTTGGTCATCGTCTGCCATCGGAATCTGCTCTACTTTGTCAAATTCAAAGTGTGTTTCAGCGTCAGAAGGTGTTTCTAGATCTGGTTTAGATTGTTGTTGTCGCTGGTCTTGTTATTGTCGTTCTCTTCTTTCCCTAAGTGTTTGTGAGTGTAGTCTTCGGTCTAATGCTTTGATCTCTGGCTCAAAATCTGTTAGTTCTCCCAGATTCTTCCTGGTCATAAATCAAAACAAACTTTAATTAGTAACTTTGCCGAAGTCCCAGGCAACGACGCCAATTTGACAAGCTTCGGAATTGTCAAATAAATTATCCTTAATCTCGAAATAAAATAACTAATAAGTGTAGTAAAGAGAAGAATGATCGATCCACATAGACTAAGGAGCTTCTGATGTAGAGAGGTTTTGATTCTAACTTTGCTGAGAAAATAAATAAATAATGTGGGGTTTGATTAAGATAACTAAATAAAGTGAACTTGAAAATAAATTTAGAAACATAATTAATGTGAATTTTGAGAAGAATATCGATAAAATATGATAGCCTCAAGCTTCGCTTTGCCTCAATTTCAACTAATCATCGAAGAAAATTTTACATCGGATATATGTCGGTTACAGTATACAAGGCCCAACCCTTGTAACTTACTTTTCTCTTCAGTAAACCAACAAACCAAAGCCAATCTTTGGAATTCAGTCTTTATTTGGACTAATCACGGCTATCGTTGCTAGTACCAATTCAGTTTAAGTTTTAGAAAAGCCCGACTCGGGTTATGTTGTCTCAATAAAAATCGAACCCAATCTCAATTTCCCTTAGCGGACCGCCGCTAAGTGTGTTCACATAAAGTCGAATGTGCTACAAGCTGATTCTTCCTCCCAACTTTAAATCAGAAAAAATATTCAAACCAACGAGCTCTTTTTGAATTGAAAGTGTAAAGATTTTAAAGGAAAGGCCGATTGCCAATCCAAGATTGCAGAAAATTGAGAAGAATATCCGATGATATTAGGTGCTTTTCAATTCTCACAATCGGAATTGAGTCATTGCTTTAAGCCTTTGGCTAATTGGAAAATTAGCTAAGCATGGTAGAAATCATGCTTAGCACATTTTAAAGAAAGTAAAATAAGAACTTAAAATAAAAATAAAGTTGAAAAATAAATACTTTTAAAAATAAAATCCCCAAGAACAAATAAAGCTAAGTACAAAATTATCCTTCAAGCTTCACCCTAAGGGGGTATTTATAGCTTGAGATAACCTAAAGATAAAGAAATAAAATACCTAAAGATAATCCTAAAAATATTCAAATGAAATCCTATGTGATAGAAATATAAAATCCTAAATAATAAAATAATAATTCCTAAATATTTAAATTCAAACTTAATCTTAAAATCCTAAGTAAATCTCGTCCGTCCGTTCTTCTAGATGATGCTGACTGGATGGCCTTTTGGAAGCTACTGCTGACTGGACTGCCAGAATCTGCCACGTCAGACATTTTCATGCCCCAAGTCATGCTAATGGGTCCAACCTTGATCCAGAAAATAAGAAAACTATAGATCGTGCTCTTTTAATGTTATTTTCTTGAAAACAGATTCCTGCATCGAAATGAGCAAAACAGAACCAAATCAGTAATAATAATTGACAACAAGGGAGAAGTAACAAGAAAATACATTCAATATAAAACACTTATCACCCACTATTCGATCTAATTTGCGTATCGAGATGTCATCCGGGACGAACGTCTGATTCAACACCTTCAACAATGCACTTCGGTATTTTTCTGAGCTCGACAATAACTCAAGCACTAAAATCCACGCTTGTTTCTTCCAGAGCTGCTTAACGATGCTATATTCACTATGCTTTAGGAACCTTAAGAACTCTTGAGCTTGTGTCTCTGTCAGCGGCTCATAAATCTTACGAGGAGGCCCCTCCCCAAAAATCTTTTCAGGCTCAGTCATTACTATTTTCCCATGGTCCTTCGACTCTTCCACCTCTTTCAATGTTTCTAGTGAATAACACCCACCGCTTCTTGTAAAATGCCCCACCTCATTCACTGTTGACTCTACTAGGTCTTCATTCTTTGCGGGCTTTTCTTCATCAGATGGTTTCTCATCTCCTTACGGTTCTAAATTCCCTAATATTGATATGTGAGAGGTATAGCTCCACGAAACCTTTTAGGTATATTTGAAAGGAAAGGAAGCCAGAGCCGAAATTCGAAGCTTCGGGGCTACCTTAGAGCTTTCTTCTTGGGATAAATTTCCTTATTTTGACTTAAGTGAAATAACGAACGGTCATACTTGATCTTAGGGCTATCCAATGTACATATGTCTAGCTCTTTTCTTTCCTCGTCCGTCTCGAACAATTCAATCTCCTTATTATCCATCATCTTCTGGATCACTCGTTTAAACTCCTCGCAACATTGAATATCGTGTCCTCCTCGATGAAACTTGTAATATGGTCCAAACACTTCTTGCACGATTTCTATGGCCCGATCAATTAGGCGTGCCATGCATAGTTGTTGGAATACCCACCTCAAAGGGGACTTGATTTCGAACACATATGTCTTGGCTTTTCTAGTGTATTCTTTCTCGATTGTATTCACACCACGACCTCCATGATTCGGTAGTGGGTTTGTGGCCACATTCGGTTGATCTAACTACAACATCCCAGTTTTTATCATGTTTTGCATGAACTTTTTAAATGCGATATAGTTTTCGATTGAGTATCTTGAGACACCGACATGATAATCATAGTTTGCTTTTTCATTATACCATACAGGGAATGGTAGCTTAAAAGGTCACTGTAAGCATTTGTTTCGATACGGGCTTAAATTAAAAGGTCAATGTAAGCATTTGTTTCGATACGGTTCCATCAGTATCGATACGGACTTCATATGGGCTAGTTATTTTACTCAGGTGTTTCAATACAGTTCTATCCGTTTTGATACGACCTTCATATTGGGTTTAAGATTTAAGAATAGCGTATCGATACAGCTACTGGCGTATCGATACGGTTGTTGAGATTTTTAATTTATGATTCGAACGTTACCTTGTCAGATATTGGGAACATGAGTTTTTGAAATTCAGTTAACTCGTATTGATACACCTTCAAGGCATACCGATACAGGTTCAAACAGTAGCCCAAGTGAGCAAAATTGCATCGATACGGCCTTGCCCGTATCGATACGCCCCTTTGTTTTACACTAAGATCGTACCGATATGCTTCCTCGCGTATAGATACGCCCCTTCATAAATTGTACTCAACGGCTCTTTCTATTTTGAGACAAGTATCGATACGACTGTTCGTGTACCGATACGAGTAGTTGAAGAAGTGCATTTATGGTGGGAAGAAGAGGGGCCAACAACTATATCGATGACTTCAACCACCCAAACGGCTAGAAATCAATGAGAAAATATAAAAGCAAGTATCCAAAGCCTCAACAAAAATGATTGAACTTATTTGCAACATCCAAGCATATATCCAAACCCCTGAGCTAAAAGAGTCAAATTATTGTACCCCACTTGTTGTAATCTTCATTGTATACATTTCTTTCAATTTTGGGGAGAATTTGTTTCTAATTTGGGCAACAAATCAATCTTTTGAGGGATATATTTAAGTTTGTCATTTCTTCTTTGTAAAGAAAGAATCTTGGTTAATGTTTGGGTATAAAGATTAACCGATTTGTAAAGGTTTCCTCCTAAGCCTAAAAAAGGGGAAGAATATCTAGTAGATATTGGTTAAAAATCCTTAGTGGGAGCTAAGGTACTGGAAGTAGAGCTTGTTCGAAGCTTGAACCACTATAAATCGCCTTGTCTTCAATTCTTATCTTTTCAATTTGCTCATTCCAATTTCAAAAAGCCAATTCACCCCCTCTTGGCCAATTGCACATCGATCGATCCACTCAAAAATTGGTATCAGAGCTAAAATCTTTGAGGGACTTACATCCACAAGAGGAGATCCTAGAAGAAGATTAATCGACTACAAATCATATCCATGGCTTCTACCTCTGGGCTGAATTTGTACGAGTCACAATCTATAACCAAACCACCATTCTTCAATGGGGATAATTGTCCCTATTGGAAGAATAGAATGAGACTCTTCATCAATTCCAATGACTACACCCTTTGGGATGTAGTAGAAGATGGTCCAATCATTCCCATAAAAAGAGATGAAGAAGGAAGACTCATTCCGAAGATAAAGGTGGAGATGGAGGATGAAGATAGAAGAAGACTACAAGTGAATGACAAGGCTCTACACATCATCTTTTGTTCACTTGGACCTGACATGTATGCGAAGATGTCATCTTGAAAAAGTGCAAAGAAGGTGTGGGACAAGCTAGAGACCACTTACGAAGGAACCAATGATGTAAAGGAGACCAAGATTAGAATCCTTAATTTGAGCTACGAGAACTTCAAGATGGAGCCCGATGAAAACGTCTCTAAAATGTTCGATCAGTTCTCTGTCATAGTAAATGGTCTCAAGGGCTTTAGTGATATCATTCCGAAAGACAAGCTAGTCTGAAAGCTTCTCTATTCTCTTTCTGAATCACGGGATAGGAAAAGAACCGCAATCATCAAGGCTAAGAATCTGAAGACGTTGAAGCTCGATGAATTAGTGGGATATCTCCTTACTCATGAGATCATGAGGCAAGGAAGAGAAGAAGAGAGAAGAGAAAAAAGTAGAGAAGCAAGAGGTAGAGAAGAAGAAGCAAGGAATTGCTCTCAAGCCTTCTCAAGATGAAAGCAAATCTAGCGATGATGAGTTTGAATAATTAGCTATGATAGCCAAGAGATTCTCTCAGTTCATGAAGTCTAACCGAGGAAGAAAATTTTAAAGAATAAGAGACTTCAAGAACAAGAACAAAGAAGATGCGAAAGGCTAACTCATTTGTTATGAGTGTAAAAAGCTGAGGAATATTAGATATGATTGCCCTCAACTCAAGAAGAAGAGCTTTGAAAAGAAGAAGAAGCTCAAGGCCCATGTTGCTACTTGGAGCAATAAGGAATCATCATCCGATGAAGAAGAGAAAGAAGTGGCCAACCTTTGCCTCATGGCTCTTGATGATGATTCTAAGGTAAACCCTAACTCATCTACTTTTGATTTCACTTTTGATGAGCTTCAAGAAGCATATGATGAGTTACAAAAGGTTTACGATGAGTTGGTTGAGAAGTGTAAGGAATCGGTTTTGAAAAATAAGAAAATAATTTTTGATTTAAAAACCCAAAATGATTCCCTTTCCAAAGCCAACTTGGAACTTGAAAAGAAGATTTTGGTTTTACAAGACGACCTAAAATATTTTCAAGATGAAAGTGTTGATTTAAACAAACTTCTTTCCAAAGTTCATGATAATCACCACAAAGTGGTGAATGAACTCAAAGCTTCTTTGAACAAAGTTGGTACTACTACTTTTGAAAATGGCCAATCTTCTAAAACTAACTATGTGAAAAACAAACTTTGTGAACCACAAACAAAGAAGCTCTCAAAGGTACCCTAAAGGTAAAAGAGTTAGAAGTGTATGGGTTCCTAAGGAACTTGTAGCTTCTAATAACATTCATGTAATTGCATCTTGGATTCCTAAGGGAACCAAGTATTTGAGAGCTAATTCGCATGGACCCAAATAATTTTGGTACCAAAAATCAAGATTTAATTATTTTTTTTGTAGGGGGAGCATTTCTATAAGGCCAAAGCTTCAAGTTAAAACTCATGGTACCTTAATAGTGGATGCTCAAGACGCATGACTGGAGATAAGAGTAGATTCATAGAGCTAAAGCCAATGAGTGGTGGAGTGGAGACATTTGGTGACAACTTCAAAGGCCACATTGAGGGTATTGGTTCCATTGGTAATCTTTCTTCTATACTCATTGAAGATGTTTTATATGTCAATGGTCTAAAACATAACTTGTTGAGCATTAGTCAACTATGTGATAAGGGTTTTAATATTCTTTTTGATGTTAATGGTTGCAAAATTTTGAACATTAAAAAAATAAGATAATGCACATTGGTCATCGCATAGGTAACATTTACATGGTGCATTTAGATGACATTCATACATCCCAAGCATGTTTGGTTGCTAAAGATGGAAATGATGCATGGTTATGGCATAGGAAACTAGAGCATGCTAGCATAAGTGTTTTAGAGAAATTAGTTTCTCAAAATCTAGTAAGAGGTTTACCTAAGCTAAAATTTTCTTTAGATAAAATTTGTGATGCTTGTGTTAAGGGTAAACAAAAACGTGTATCTTTTAAATCCATTAATGTTGTTTCAACTATTAGGGTATTACAATTGATCCATATGGATCTTTTTGGGCCAATTAGAACTACTAGATTGGGTGGAAAATCATATGCATATGTCTTAATAGATGACTTCTCTAGATACACTTGGGTTCTCTTTTTAAGTACTAAAGATGAGACTTTAGAAAAATTCATCACGTTTTCAAAAATCACTCAAAATGGCATTGATCAAAACATTTCACATATTAGAGGTGACCATGGAACGGAATTTCAAAATCTTAGTTTTGAGGATTTTTGTAACTCTAATGATATTAGCCATAATTTTTCCGCACCTCGCACTCCTCAACAAAATAGGGTAGTTGAGAGGGAAAACCGTACTTTAGAAGAAATGGCTAGAACCATGCTTTGTGAAAACAATTTACCTAAGTATTTTGGGCGGAAGCCACAAACACCGCTTGTTACATTATTAACCGAGTAATGATTAGGCTAATTTTAAAGAAAACTCTTTATGAGATTTTAAAATCAAAGAATTCTAACATTAGCTATTTTCATCCTTTTGGATGCAGGTGTTTTGTTTTAAATAATGGAAAATATCATTTAGGTAAATTTGATGCAAAAAGTGATGAATCTATTTTCTTAGTTTACTCTTTAAATTCTAAAGCCTATCAAGTTTTTAACGATAGAACCTTAGTTGTAGAAAAGCCTATACATGTGGTTTTTGATGATAACCTCTTTCCTAGGAAGGATTCTTGTGATGATGATAATGTAGGGATCATTGAAGCCAATGATGGTGGACAATCATCAAAGGTGGATGAGGTTCAAACCAAAGAAGAAGAAGCACAAGATCCTCTCATAGAAACCTTGAAGGACATGAATCTTGAGGAAAAGGAAGTGAGCTACCCAAGGGAACTCAACTATGTCAAAAGTGGTGAAATCTTGGGTGATCCATCCAAAGGGGTAACTACTAGATCCTCTCTTAGATTAATGAATAATGTTGCATTCATTTCATGCATTGAGCCTAAAAATATCAAAGAAGCATTAAAAGATGATTTTTGGATATTGGCCATGCAAGAAGAACTTAATCAATTTGAGAGGAGTAAAGTATGGACATTAGTTAATAGGTCTAGTAATAAATCTACTATAGGAACTAAATGGATTTTTAGAAACAAGCTAGATGAGAGTGGTAACATAGTGAGAAACAAGGCTAGACTTGTTGCTCAAGGTTACACTCAAGAAGAGGGAATTGATTTTGATGAAACATATGCACCCGTAGCTAGAATAGAAGCTATTAGGATGCTTCTTGCATTTGCATGTTATCATGAATTCAATCTTTTTCAAATAGATGTAAAAAGTGCATTTTTAAATGGTTTTATTAATGAAAAAGTGTATGTTGAACAACCACCCAGTTTTGAAGATTCAAAATTTTCGAATTATGTTTTTAAATTAACTAAAACTTTATATGGTTTGAAACAAGCTCCTAGAGCTTGGTACGAAAGGCTTTCAACCTTTTTGATTGAAAAAGGTTTTGAAAAAGGCAAGGTGGACACTATACTTTTTATTAAAAGAAATGACAATGACATCTTAGTAGTACAAATTTATGTTGATGATATAATTTTGCGTTCTACTAATGAGTTGTATTGTCAAGAATTTGCTAAGCTAATGCAAGGTGAGTTTGAGATGAGCATGATGAGGGAGCTCCCATTCTTCTTGGGACTCCAAATCAAGCAAAGAAAGGATGACATCTTCTTCAATCAAGCTAAGTACATCAAGGATATGCTCAAGAAGTTTGGCTTGGAGAATGTGAAGCCTCAAGCCACACCAATGAGTTCATCTATAAAGCTTGACAAAGATGAAGGAGGTAAGTGTGTTGATTCTAAACTTTATCGTTCTATGATTGGTTCTTTGTTTTACTTTACCGCAAGTAGACCCAACATTATGTTTAGTGTTTGCTTATGTGCTAGGTTATAAGCTAGTCCTAGAGAATCAGACCTTATAGCCATTAAGAGAATATTTAGATGCCTTAGAGACACACCATGTTTAGGTCTTTGGTATCCTAGAAACTCATCCTTTGACCTTCATGCTTATTCCGATGCGAATTATGGGGGTTGTAAGATAGATAGAAAAAGTACTTCTAGCAGTTGCCAATTCCTAGGTAGTATGCTCATATCTTGGTTCTCTAAGAAACAAAATAGTGTAGCTCTATCTACCACTGAAACATAATATAAATCGGCTAAAAGTTGTTGTGCTCAAGTCCTTTAGATGAAGCAACAACTTCTAGACTATAGAATTGATGTAGGTACCATACCCCTTAAGTGTGACAACATTAGTGCCATATGTCTCACAAAGAATCTCATCCAACAATCTAGAACCAAACATATAGAGATAAGACATCATTTCATTAGGGATCATGTTTTAAAGAATGATGTTGTTCTAGAGTATGTTGATACCTCAAACCAACTAGCGAACATATTTACTAAACCATTAGACAAAGAGCATTTTTGGACTCTTAGAAGAGAGATAGGTCTAACTAGCCTATCTTGACCTTTTAGAGCCCTTTAGTGTCAAAATTTTGCTTGATTTAAATGATGATCATGCTTTTGTGATTTTTCTTCTTGATGCATCTATGTTTGTTGCTAGAGGGAGTATGCATCTATCTTAGCCTATTCATATTGTTCATACATCATACACATGCATTTCGGTTCAAATAAGATTGAACTTTTGAGCAACTTGTGGCCCAAAATGCATTTTCTAGGTTATTTGTATCGAAACGAGTGAAGGTGTGGTTCAGACAACCTAGATGATTACATAGATTGGGAGGCAAAGGTTGACCAGATCTTGTCCTACTCTAACTATGATGAGGTCGATAAAGTACAGCTCGTCACTTTAGAGTTCAATGACTTTGCCTTAAATTGGTGGAGACTGTGGGAGATGGAACGAACGCATCGTAGAAATCGACCTATAGCCACTTGGGATGATCTAAAGCGACTTATGTGGGATTATTTTTTACTGCTTCACTACTACTCAAAATGCCAAGGCAGACTTTATCAACTCACACAAGGTGGTAGAACGGTCCATGCATATTATAATGATACGAAAACCATCAAACTTCAAGCACAAATTGATGAAAGTAAAGGGACTATGGTGGCTCGATTCATCTATGGGTTGAACTGGGAGATACGAGATCAAGTGGAGATGCAAAGACCAAATCTATTGAAATATGCTCTGCACCATGCAACAACTATTGAACGAATAATGAAAGAGTGTGCTCTCTCTCGAAGTACTTCAATTTGGCGAGGTTCAAGTTCCACTTTCTTTCCTCGTAATACTTACCCATCAAGAGTAAGACCTATTGGTCCTAGACAAGATAACCGTTCAAGGCCTTCTGAATATAAGCTCACATCTCAACCTAAAGGTACCTCTCCAACTCCCAAAAATCCTATACATAGTTCTTCTTCCTCTAATCCACAAACACAGAAAAGAACCAAATATACATTTTGCTTCAAGTGTAAATAAAGGGAACATATTTCCACACAATGCCCAAATAGACAAGCCTTGATTACACGAGAGGAGGATGACTATTCTTCAGATCTTGATGAAGTAGTAGCCACAAAAGACACACATTTGTTGGATGAAATTGTAAGTCCAAACCCGAAATTTGATGCAGATGAGTTTTCAGACCACTACACCTTCATTGTACGACGGATCTTGAGTGCACAAACTTATAATGATGACTCAGAATAGCGAGAAAACATTTTTCATACAAGGTGTGTCGTTCAAGGTAAAATTTGCTATGTTATTATCGATGGAGGGAGTTGTGCAAATGTTGTCAGCAATTACCTTGTCGACAGACTTGCCCTACCATGTCAAAAGCATCATAAGCCATATAAACTACAATGGCTTAATGAAGGTTCTGAGGTAAAAGTGGTGAGTCAATGTTTCATACAGTTTAAAATTGGGAACTACTCTGACGAAATTTGGTGCGATGTAGTCCCAATGCATACAGGACATTTGTCATTAGGTCATCCGTGGCAATTTGATAGAGATGTGACAAATTTTGGATGCCTAAACCAGTATTCCCTCATTCATAAAGGGAAACAATTTATTTTAACTCCCCTTTCCCCTCAAGATGTACATACAGACCTATTAAAGATGATGCGATTCTGCGAGATAAGTAAGGGAAGAGAGAAAACAAATACACAAAAAGGCTAAGGAAAAATAGACCATGAGTGAGAAAAGGCCAAAAAATGGTCCACTGGTGAGTGCATCCGATAGTGAGAAAAAATAGCAAAATCCTCAGTGTGTTTATGCAAAGATAAAAGATGTGAGGAGATCATACTTTTCTTCAAATTTGTGCATCCTTCTTCTCTTTCGTGAGGCTTTTTTATCTCTATCTAACCTTAACCAAGATTTTCCTAGTGTGTTTGTTTCACTTTTACAGGAATTTGAAGATGTTTTCCTAGAGGAAATACCTAAAGGGTTACCACCCTTACGAGGTGTAAAACATCAAATAGACTTTATTCCAGGAGTATCCATTCTGAATAGACCCTCATATCATTGCAACCCAAAGGAAACAAAGGAGTTTCAAAGACAAATAGACGATCTCTTGGACAAAGGCCACATTTGAGAGAGTCTTAGCCCGTGTGTCGTGCCTGTGCTAATCGTCCCAAAAAAGATGGTAAATGGAGAATGTGTGTAGATTTTAGGATAGTTAATAAGATAACTGTTAAATATAGACATCTAATACATTGACTAGATGATATGCTTAATGAGTTGTATGGTGCATGCATTTTCATTAAAATTGACCTTAGAAGTGGTTATCATCAAATTAGGATGCATAAAGGTAATGAATGGAAAACGACTTTCAAAACTAAACATGGACTTTATGAATGGTTGGTAATGTCGTTTGGCTTAACTAATGCACCTAGTACTTTTATGCGGTTAATGAACCATATTTTGAGACATTTTTAGGGAAATTTGTTGTTGTTTACTTCGATGATATTCTAATCTATAGCACTTCACTTGATGATCATGTTTTACATGTTAGATCCGTTTTAAATGTTCTTCGAAAGGAAAAACTTTTTGCTAATATCGAAAAGTGTACTTTTTGCATTGATAAACTTATATTCTTGGGCTTTGTTATTAGTGCAAAAGGTATCCATGTCGATGAAGATAAGGTAAGAGCCATTAAGGAGTGGCCTACTCCTAAAACGGTAACTGGGGTGAGATCTTTCCATGGACTTGCTAGTTTTTATGGACATTTTGTGAAAGATTTTTCCACAATTGCTGCCCCTTTAACCGAAATTATTAAGAAAGATGTTGTTTTCTATTGGGGTGAAAAACAAAAACAGGCTTTTCAAACTTTAAAAGATAAGTTGTGTAGTGCACCAATATTGAAATTACCTAATTTTTCTAATACTTTTGAACTTGAATGTGATGCTTCAGGTATTGGTATAGGTTCTGTGTTGATCTAAGACCAAAAGCCCATTGCCTATTTTAGTGAAAAGTTGCATGGATCACAACTTAATTATTCCACCTATGATAAGGAGTTATTTGACTTAGTTCGAGCACTTGAGGTTTGGCAACACTATCTTTTTCCTAAAGAGTTTGTCATACATACTGATCATGAATCCCTTAAGCACCTAAAGGGACAAGGTAAGCTAAACAAAAGACATGCTAGGTGGATAGAATTCATCGAATCTTTTCCACATGTCATCAAATATAAGCAAGGTAAAGATAATATTGTTGTTGATGCTTTGTCACGTAGATACTCTTTGCTTTCTGCTTTAAATACTAGATTATTAGGATTATCAAAGATTTTATGTGACTAATAAGGACTTTGCTACTATATATGATGCATGTGAGAATGCTTCTTTTGATAAATCTTATAGAGTAGATGGATTCTTGTTTCGACAAAATCGGATGTGTATTCCTAATTGTTCTTTACGTGAATTACTTATTAGGGAATCACATGGTGGAGGACTTATGGGACATTTTGGAATAACTAAAACTTTGGATGTACTACAAGAACATTTCTTTTGGCCTCATGTGAAAAAACATGTTACCAAGATTTGTTCTCAATGCATTACATGCAAACAAGCTAAATCTAAAGTTATGCCGGATGGTTTATATACTTCTTTACCTATTCCTACTTCTCCTTGGACTGATATTTTGATAGATTTTGTTCTGGGTTTGCCTCGAACAAAAAGGGGAAGAGATAGTATTTTTGTTGTTGTTGACAGATTCTCTAAAATGGCACATTTCATTCCATGTCATAAGACTGATGATGCCTTACATGTGGCTGACTTATTATTTAGGGAAGTTGTGCGCCTCCATGGATTCCCTAAAACCATTATGTCCGATCGAGATGTAAAATTCCTTAGCCATTTTTGGAAGGTATTGTGGGGTAAGTTAGGTACTAAAATTTTATATTCCACGACTTGTCATCCACAAATTGACGGGCAAACAGAAGTTGTTAATCGTGTTTTAACATCTTTACTACGACCTATAGTGGGTAAGAAGTTAAAATTGTGGGAAGATTGTTTACCTTTTGTTGAGTTTGCATATAATCATTCTATTCATTCTTCCACAAGTTTTTCTCCATTTGAAATTGTTTATGGCTTTAACCCACTCACAGTTTTGGATCTAGTACCTTTGCCATTACAAGGTCTTTGTAACCTAGATGGAGAAAAGAAGGCAGAATTGGTGAAATCGATTCATGATAAGGCTAGAAAACATATTGAAAAGAAAAATGAATTGATCGCTAATAAAGTTAACCGTGGGCGCAAGCACATTGTCTTTAAACCTGGCGGTTGGGTTTGGCTTCATATGTGCAAAGAAAGATTTCCTCCCCAAAGATGGAACAAACTCAATGCACGAGGAGATGGACCTTTTCAAGTCTTAGAACTTATCAATGACAACGCGTATCGCATAGACTTACCAGGTGAGTATGGTGTTAGTTCATCTTTCAATGTTTCTGATTTATCCCCTTTTGATGTTTCAGATTCGAGGACAAATCCTTTCGAGGAGGGGGAATGATACGATCACCATAGGCTCGAGTCCAGATTTCGACCTAACGATTCCAACAGGCCCAATTACAAAAAGTAAAGCTAAACAATTGAAATTGAAGTTAAACATGTTTGTGCAAAGCTTCGTTTCTGAAGAATTGAAGGAAATTGATCGTGTTAAAGATGCTTCGAATGGAATGTTAGATGTTTGTTGGATTCACTTTGGAGTTTTAGAAGATTGATCCAAGAATGAGGCAGACTTGATTATTCATGCAAATCCAACTCAGAAAAAAAGGCCTTGATGTTAGTACAAGTCAAATATGGGCCATGGGAGCTGAAAAGATGCCAAAATAACCCAAAATTGGAGTCCAAACCCATCAGCCAAAGCCGGGAACGAAAATTCAATTTTGAGAACATTCTGGATATATTTCTACATCTATTTGGACTTTATTTATCTCTTTTAATTAGTAATAATTATATTATCTTTTTTTAGGATTATATTATCTATTTTAATTGAGATAATATTCTTATCTCTTTTAATTAAGATAATATTCTATTTTATCAATTATTATTTATCTAGTTAGTCTTTTAGATTAAATTAAACTCTTTTTCCTTTGTAATTAGGGTTTTACTAGCCTATAAATAGACTCATTCACTTTGTACAATTCATTCAATTCAGAGATCAATACAGTTATTTCTTTTTAAAGTTCTCTTGCGAGTTCTTTTTTTTGTTCAAGATTTTTATCTTGTTTTTGTTTCGGAGTGCGAGTGTCCAATTGCGCAGCAGCGAGTCTAAGACAAGATCCTTAGAGGGTTAGGCATTACCAATTTCAGACGCACGTTTGTCTAAGACATGATATTAGAAGGGGGTGTTGTCATATCCTATTTAATTTGATTGTTTATATATATATATATATAAGATTTTTTAAGTGTTCCTTTAATTTCGTGCCTTTTTTATTGAGTCATTTGGGAAAATTAGATTTTAACTCTTGCTTTCTTTTTTAGATCTTTACTGAAGGGATATTCGATCTAAGCTTCCGCGATTCCCTATCAGAAGAAGTGCATTTATGGTGGGAAGAAGAGGGGTCAACGGCTATATTGATGACTTCAACCACCCAAATAGCTATAAATCAATGAGAAGATATAAAAGCAAGTCTATAATGCCTCAGCAACAATGATTGAACATATTTGCAACATCCAAGCATATATCCAAACCCTTGAGCTAAAAGAGTCAAATTATTGTACCCCACTTGTTGTAATCTTTATTGTATACATTTCTTTCAAGTTTGGGGAAAGTTTGTTTGTAATATAGGCAACAAATCAATCTTGTGAGAGATACATTTAAGTTTTCCATTTCTTCTTTGTAAAGAGAGAATCTTGGTTAATCTTTAGAAAAATTTACCGATTTGTAAAGGTTTCCTCCTAAGCCTAGAAAAGGGGAAGAATATCTAGTGGATATTGGTTAAAAATCCTTAGTGGGAGCTAAGGCACTGGAAGTAAAGCTTGTTCGAAGCTTGAACCACTATAAATCGCCTTGTCTTCAATTTTTATCTTTTCAATTTGCTCCTTCCAATTTCAAAAAGCCAATTTACCCCCTCTTGGCCAATTGCACATCGATTGATCCACTCAACACATCTCAAGTCTCAAAATTCAAAATCTCAATTTCTTACTTGTGAGGAAGAATTTGTTTTCCTCGTATTCGATCAATCTTGACAATTCCTCAGGGACATCAATTTCCTCTTCATCTTTGCATTCATCTATCTTCGTCAATCATATGGACTGCTCTATTTCAGGATTAGAGTCTGATTCATTCAATAGTTAATAGTAGGGTCCCTGGAAAGAAATTGGGAATATGTACATATATTTGAAAAGAATGAATATTTTAGGAATACATACTTGCCATTTGAGAAAAAATTATGTAAGAAACAAGCATCGTATACAAATAAACCGAATAACCTCCCTTACAAAGAGCCCTCAATGTTTGCGGGCAAAAGAGATTGGGATGGTTCAAGGTATTATTCTATAACAGTCTTAAAACTGTAGACAAATCTCTTGTGGTCTAACTGTCAATCTTTTTTCAAGGAAGACTTGAGTGAATATCAGCCACTCTAATTCTATCAACAATTCTTCATTTATTTCCTTTTCCAACACAATGGCATTCCCCATCTTCTCATGTTCTGATGTTCTTATCGAGTCTTGAATTATGATCATCTGCTTATGAGTTTATTTATTTCTTCAATCGATAGTTTGCTCTTTTCCATAGAATATTCAATCATTTGCATGGGGAAATTAACAACTTATTCTATTCGGCGTCTAGATGAACTCTACTTCACAAAATGTTGGTTGGATGTGTCAAAAACTTTAACGGGCATGTCTATTTGAGGTTGGCAGGTGTTCATTCTCAATTAGTTTCACCTTGCTCTTCCTTCTTTTCCTTTTCTTGACGCTTATCAATACTTGATTTTTGAGCGACAATGATTCCTAGTGTTGTAAGAACTTGAATGACGATGTTTTGAAGGTTTTAAATGATGCAGTGAAGCTTCGAGCAATTTGAGGTACAACTCACGATAAGAAACATGAATAAGATCTAGTTTAGCCTTCAATTTTACACTGACATGAGCATCTTGAGCATCTGACTTTGGAATATTCTTCGGTAAAGGAAACATTGAAGAGGTAGATGTCAAAGCATTACTCTGATTCTAGTAGACCCCAAACTGTAGTGAATTTCCCATAAAAGCTTGATGTAGATTTTGCCCTTTCTCTTTTATCTCAATTCTTCTAGCAAATGATGGTCTTTTATTGAATCAGGGCTCTCTCTTCCTAAAACATAAATGCCCAGTTCTGATAAGATCAATTACTCTGTGTTTCAAAACCATGCCATGTAAGGAGTTATGAAACTTCTGGGTACTAGTCGATCTCTCTGGCTCATGTTTTTGTGCGCTCTGCTCCTCTTGTAGTCAATTTCGTTGTGAGAATTTTGATCTTCAACTGAATCTTTAGCTTTCATCACTTTAGAGAAAGGTTTTGTAATCCCTCATATTTGCTAGAATCATTATGTCCTTAAATTGTCGCTAAACCATTAATCAACAAGAATTTTGGTAGAAACACCATAATTTAGCTTTATTTAGTCTTTCAATGTGTGTCTACTGGACTACCTTCATCTTAGCATCTTCAAAATTCACCAGTGCATTAAAGTCAAGCACTTTATTGTTCCCTTCATAAATCAAACTCAGATCTACTGAATTTCTCGTAGATCTCCTAACTATATTGATCTGAACTTGTTCCTCATTTCCTTTTTCTCTTTATTTTCTTTTTCTGTCTTTTCCTTTTTCTTTGACTTTTTTCTTTTTCTTTTTTTGTCTTTTGTCTTTCTTTTTATAGGAAGAATCATTTCAGGTTGAACCCTCACGTGAGATGTGATACCTCATCGCTCATCAATATCAGTACTTCTATCTTGTTCCGTGACTAATCAATTTTTTACTCAACACTACCCAATCGGTCCTCAACATCCTTTTGAGATTGCATGATCCTAACAAGCCTATTGCACATGCTTCTCAGAATATTAATTCTCAACTAATGCAATGTTACTTGAAAAAAAAATGCAATCTTTCTTCTTTAAAAATGCAATGTTATTTAATGCAATGTTGTTTGAAAAAAATGTTATTTGAATAAAATGTCATGTTTAAATAATGCAATCCATTGAATACAAAAAATGCAATACAAAAATGAAAACAAAAAAGGAAATGTGGCAGTACTATGAAATAATAATGAAGACAAAAGCTTAAAAATTAACTGATTTAATTTTTCATTTAAATTATCAAACCCTAAATTTAAATAATACGAATAGCTTGACGACTTAATTGGCCCATGATTCGTGCTAACACCATAAAAACAACCAGATATTTTTGAAAATCAATTTGGAGTTGCCACCGGTCACTTCGAGGTAGACCGGACACCATAAAAACAACCAGAGATTTATTCTTTAAAAATTAGGTTTGGGAGTCGGTTACATGTGGGAAAGAATTAGCACCCCCACAAACGCCCGTGTTATCGGTACCTTTAATTTTACGTGGAATTTTGAGAATAATAATTCAAATTTAATTTAACTCTTAATTATTAACTGGATTCAAATTCCAAATGATGATATATTTTTATAAGAAAATATATTTTTTAACCGAAATGAGATTAAAAGTACCCAGTTACGAGGCACCCCTATTCATATTCAAAAAAAATATTTCCAACATAAAAAGTTTTAATGCATGATTTATTATTGTCTTGTTTATTTTAAGTTCTAACTTAAAAAGGCCATAATTAATTAAATTGTTTAATACAATGAATATTATTAAATATAAGGCTTCCATGAGATAACACACAATTGCTTGGGCATCATCCATATTAAAACCCCTAAATTTAAATAATATTCATTGATTTAATTTGTCATTTTAATTAATTAAAGTGATCATCCTAATTAAAGCTCTATTAATTAACTAGGTTATTTATTTAATTCTTAAGTTGTAATGAAAATTAAGTGTTCCTCTTTAAAGCCAATGTTGAGATAACACCTCGTTGCAAGCGATGGAACACCATCCAAATTTAAGCTCCAAAGTTTTTGCTTAACAAACATTAAATTGCTACGATGATCTTCCTAATTAAATTACCAAATCCTAATAAGAGCATATGACTAAGGCTTTAATTATATCTTAATTAAACTAAGGTGTTTAAATTATCTAACAAATATACTACATGTTATATTTAAAAACATGCATCAAAAATATAATTTAAAGCAATTAAATTAAACTTAACAATTAAAAGAAAGGATTGAATTAAAAGGAATTAAAACTTAAATTTTGATTTTTATTACATTTGGGATTAAATTGCAATACAACATAAAGCTTCGAGGACCAAAACCAAATTAGCCAAAATATCCCAAAGTGCGCGGGTCTCCTTACCTGGCTCGGACCATGGCGTGCGAATCTCATTCTCAAAATGCCACGGTTTTGAATGGCCTTTATAAATCCTTTTTTTCTCATTCTAACTAATTTTTTATAATTTTTTCCTCTCTCTACCCACCCCCTCTCTCCAAATTCTCTCCCCACAAACACAAAACAAGCCCATAATAGATCTAAAATGAATCAAAGTTCTATCATTTTCGGATGAATATTCAACTTAGTTCTTCATTTTTGCAAAGAACCCAACATTTCCGGCCACAAACCGCCGCTTGCACTGCCGTCCAATC
The DNA here is from genome assembly GCA_019671005.1 of Hibiscus mutabilis. Classification (NCBI taxonomy): domain Eukaryota; kingdom Viridiplantae; phylum Streptophyta; class Magnoliopsida; order Malvales; family Malvaceae; genus Hibiscus; species Hibiscus mutabilis. The sequence continues at coordinate 19,939,099 of CM033745.1, forward strand.
TCCCTTTACATGCCTTCGGCCACTTTTGGCCATTTTTGGCCACCGCTTTAGAACCCCGACCATCATTCCCTTTTGGTTGACCGCCGTAAGACGATTTCTGACCGTCAGTCGGAACTTTAAATTTTTCCTCAAATCTAATTTTTAAACCTAAAAATCCTAAATCTAAACCCGACTTGATAGAGCCTCCCATCTCTGACCACCTAGCCTAACTAAGACCGTTTCTGACCCTCTTCAACTCCGTCGATCCACTCTAGACTCGCCAACAACCAAAAACTAAACTCCGATCATTTTTCTCTCTCATTTCAATTATGTTTTTTCTTTATTTGCCTTAGTTCAATATTTTTGTGTGTTTCTTGTAGGGAAATAAAAAAGGGGAAAGATATACCTTCCGAGTTGTTCGCGGTGTCTTCGGTGACGTCTGATCGTCTTCTGCGGTGGCTCTTCTATTTCTCAGCATTTGATCAGCTGCCTACGCAATTCTGCTACCGGTCGACTCAACTACCGAGGTAATATCATCTATCCTCATTAGTTTATTATTATTATTATTAATGATGGATGTTAATTATTGGTGATTATTAATTGATGACACCTTCTCTCCTCCTATTTATAGTAGGTTGACCATGTGATGTCATGCTGACATCAATGAATAGGAAACAAAACCACAATCTGTGGCTACTCTTTCGGGCCAATGAATGAGCGCCACTTGTCACATTTGAGCGAGAAAATGATTTTGAGGCTTGTTTTTGTGTTTTTTGTGGCTAAACTTATAAAAAATGGGCGGGAAAGGTTGTTTTGGTTGAGAAATGGGCTTTCAGATTTGTGTAAAGGTTTTGGTATTTATGAATGTAAATAGACGCTTATATTAGATTTTTGGATTGATATTTAGGATATACTTATTTTTTATGTTTGATATTTAATTATTTATTTATTATTTATGGTTTTATTTATAGTGGATTACTAATATAGTATTAATCCCGGACAAAATACCGGTATTACACATATGGTTCCAAAAAATTTATATCATCTCAATATTTTCACGGCCCCATGCTTCATGAAATCCTGTTTAAAAGCACATAAAGCAATCTTAATTGTCAACTCAGATTTATGAATGCTAAATAAGTTTTGTTATTGTATTATCGCCAGCGGATCAGGACAACCAAAACACTGAAGAATTGGAACTTTGGACGAGCTGAGAATATTACAGCAAGCGAAGGCCAACATCATTGTGGATACTAGTTAAGTTACTATAAAAGTTTATGGTTTTCGTAAGAGCAAACGTAGTTAATAACTTTAGCCTAGTCAAGCAGTTCCCCTTCTCTACAGTGTTGGGTTTTAATGTTTAAATATCCCTTTATCCATCCTTAGACTTGTTTGCTTGTGTGGAATAAAGAGAAACTTGTTAGTGTGTGCCAATAGTTCTTACAATATTGTACTCCTTGTCTGAAGCTTGAAACTTAGGAAATAGTGTAACACCCTAAATCGGTACGGATAATCTGACCCAATACAAGGTGCTACATTCGGGTCACGAGAGTGACCCGCAATTATAAATACCAATGAATTAAAGTTTTGAATAAACCAATGCAATTTGAAATCGATTTTAGAAACCAAAATAGAACTCAAACTCAAACTGACTTACAAACAAGGTATAGTGACCTACATGCCCGCCTAGAGATACAAATATCGTACTCCATAATTAAAGATGTCGGAACTCCCAGATCCGATATCAATATCCCGAACAATGCTCAACCTACTAACCTATGAAGATTAATAATTTTAATGAGCTTAGGAGCCCAATAATACAGAAATACCAAAATGAATAAATATAAAACAGACCAACATAATTGACAGAAAATAAATGTAGCATAAATTACTGTATAGAATAATTAAATTAACCGAAACAAAAAGGGAAGAATCAAACTCGAGTCAATCAACTCGGAAGTCCCAAATATACAACTCATCAAATGTAAAAACATAAACATACCTGAAATGCACGTATAATCGCAAAATACTTGATATGAAGGCTAGTTGCAGAATGCCTAAATTGCAGGCTATATAATAAGAACTAAATGCTCATGAGCCATCATTGGTATGCGGAACATAATATATATAAACTGGCACCGTTGCGCGGGCATCGAATTGAGTCGTGTGCATACATACGTCATACATTCAAATACGAAATACCAAATAACAGAACTATCAAAAATACTTAACTTACAGAATTTATCAAATACCAAAACTTAAAACCTCATAACTTACCAAGTTTGTCGTACTGAGTTTTAGAATCACGAAATTGACCAAATCATGAGCAAAACCCACCCGAGTCAAACCATGGCTATCAAGCCTTATTAAGGATCCTAAGATCCTCGGGGCAACAGATAAACAAAGTCTAAGCTTCACTCGCCCTCGGGGTACACTCAGAAGCAAATTAGAACTTATAAGCATTCACCCAAAACTCCTAAAGGTTGATCAAAGGTAGTTTGGTAATTTGACGGGCTGACGGCAATTTAGTCAACTACAAGTAAAAGGTTATTTTGATAATTGGCCCCCAAAATGGGTATTTGGCCATTGCAAACAAAGGGGTGTTTTGGTCGTTTATGCCATTAGGGTATTTTGGTAATTTACAAGTAAATGATATATTGGTCTTTTTACACAAATACGAAGGTCTCGGTTTCAAAACGGAATGGAAGCCTATTTAGAGGTTTAAAGACCAGAACACATTTTTTTAATTGTTACGAAATTCTTCGGTTTGGTTTAAAAGTCTTAACAGTCAAAATAGGTCACGACTGATAATTTCCAATATTTGAGACTTAGATCAGAATATCGAATCCCCATACAGGTATCGAATTTGAACTAAACTTAAAAGTCCCAATATTAATTCTAGCTGAAGGTTTCGATGTATCGAAAACTTCCCTTAAAATATTACCAATTATTTCAGACAATGGCTCTCTAAAATCCCTAATCCAATTTTCAAAGACCTACACCATCTCATCGACATCTACTCAAACTTACGGCATCCATTTATCATACTAATGGATTTGATTGTAAAGGATTTGTATATTTAATAAATCATAATGTTTACAATTGGGGTATATATAGGCTTGGACATGAATATACAAGGATAAGGGAAATCAAATATTAAATACAAGATAAGATTTAGATAAAGATGGGGTTGTGATAGAGATATGATAAGATAGGATTTGAATGAGATTTGACTAAGAGTTATCTCATCTTATCTTTATCCTTAATACGCCCCCGCAAGATAGAGGATCCATTGGAGACACCAATCTTGGACCAAAAATAGATGAAGAGATTCCGACCAAGCGGTTTGGTGAGCGTGTCTGCAATCTAAGCTTTGGAAGGAATATGTTGAACAAGTAGTGAACCCGCAGCAACTAAGTCATGAACAAAGAAGTAATCAAAGGCAAGATGCTTCATACGAGAATGAAAAACTGGATTTTTGCATACATATGTGGCACTGAGATTGTCGCAGAAGAGAGATGGTGGTTTTGGTAATGCCACGACAATTTCTTGAAGTAGATGTTGGACCCAAAGCACTTCAGCAGTTGCATTTGCCATGACACGATATTCAGCTTCTGTGGAGGAATGAGAAATAGTTTTCTAACGAGATGAATTCCAAGAAATAAGATTAGATCTAAGATAAATAGCATATCCAGTAGTGGATCTACCGTTCATAGAGGAACCACCCCAGTTTGCATCGGCAAAGGCGGTGAGATGAAAGGAAGATACCGAACAAAAAAGAATGTCATGGCATAATATTCCTTTTAGATAACGTAGGATGCGCTTAGCTGCGGTCCAATGTGCAAGTGAAGGTCCATACATGTATTGCCCGACAAAAGAAATATTTAGATGAGTAAGTGTGAGATATTGAAGGAGACCAAGTAATCGGTGATACTCATAAATATCAAGTGTTGTGGATGGCTCTGGCGGAGGTAGTTTGTCAAAAAGGGATATAGGTGTGGAAATTGCCTTGTCATTTTCCATCTGAAAATGAGTCAAGATGTCAAAGATATATTGCGCCTAAGATAGAAACAACCCAGTCAAAGTAAAAATAGCCTCAATGCCAAGAAAATTGTTGAGCAAGACCATATCCTTCAGAGCAAACTTCGTAGATAATATGTTGGTGAAATATGCAATGAAATCAGTGTTATTACTAGTAAGCACAATATCATCCATGTAGACTAGAAAGTATAAAATAACTCCTTTTACATTATAGATGAAGAGGAAGGCATCAGCCTTCGATTTCGTAAAACCAAAGTGAATGAGAAATTGAGAAAGTTCAACATACCATGCCCTCAGGGCCTGCTTGAGTCCATACAAGGCTTTATGCAACTGACAAATATGAGATGGTTGAGTAGAGTCAACATACCCTAGAGGTTGTTCTAGATACACTTTCTCATGTAAGGTGCCATTTAAGAAGGAATTATTAATGTCAAGTTGCTTGATGGGCCAGACATGATGTAGGGAAATAGTGAAAATAATACGTACCGTAACAGGTTTCATCGTAGGACTAAAGTCTCAAAATAGTCATGACCAGCTTCTTGAGAATACTTTTTTGCTACCAGTCGAGCTTTGTATCAATCAATAGAGCCATCAACACGCTGTTTCACACGGAATACCCATTTGTACCCTACGACAGGTTGTGTAGACCGTGGAACAAGATCCCATGTATGATTTCGTAGCAAGGCATTAAACTCATTATCCATGACTTGTCTCCATAGTGGGTCTTTGAAAGCTTGAGTAATAATCTTCAACTCTAATGTGGGAGGCAAAGGATGACATTTACTAGCATTAACAAATGAAAGACCAAAGTACCTCGGATTTGGCTGATGAATTCGTTGTTGTGGAGGATTATGTTGCAGCAAGTCGTGGGAGACATCTTGTTGTGGCAAAGAATGGAAGACATCTTGTTGTGACAGAGCAGCCAAGGGATCTGGTAGGGCAATGAGATCATCAAGTTTCCATGGTAGAATAGCCAAGGAAACTAGTGTGATAATGGAATCATCAGGCTGTTGTGGCATATTAGGCAATAACGCATCAGGTTGTTTTGGCATAGTAGACAATGAAGCATCAGGTTTCATGGAATAGTAAGTAAAAAGCATTAGGTTGTCGCGGCATAGTAGGCAAGGAAACATCAGGTTACCGTGGCAAGACTAGAAGAGAATGCCCTGGCATAGGAAGAACAAGTCGTGTAGCAAAAGGGAAGATATGAGGAATAAACTGAACATGGTGAGAGACATAGATTCTATTATTGTTCAGCTCCAAGCATTTATAAGCAGAATGAGTCACAAAGTATCCAAGGAAAACACATTCAGCGGACTATGGATCAAGTTTATGCTTCGTGTATGGTACAGCCAAGGAAAGCACAAACATCCGAATGGTTGAAGCTTTTCATAATTCGGTGCTTCTTGATGAAGTAGAAGATAAGGTGACATATTATTTAGTATCGGTGTTGGCATCCAATTAATAAGATAAACAATTATCTGAAAAGCATGAGGCCAATACTCTGTTAGGAGGGATGCCAAGTGAAGTAGAGAGAGTCTAGTCTCCAATATGTGATGATGTCTCCGTTTAGCAACCCCGTTGTGTTCCGGAGTATGAGGTGGTGAAGTAAAGTGGGAAATATCTTCCAAATTCAAAATGGTCAAGAGCTTAACAAACTCACCTCCATTATCATAAAATAGAGACACAATGGTCTGATGAAAAAAAGCTTTCAAGAAGCCTTTTAAACTGATAAAAAAATTACCGCAACATCATATTTCTTCTTCATCGGGTATAGCCAGATATACTTGGTAAAATGATCAACAAACACCACATAGTATGAGTATCCATCATAAGACACATGTTTAGTGCTCCAAACATCAGCGTAAAGCAATTTAAGAGGACGAGAGCTTGACATAGTATTTTTGACAAAATGGTAATTTATGACTCTTATTAATAAGACATGAAGTATAATGATAGTTTATCAAACTAGTTGGGTCATACGATATATTACAAGTACGTAATATAGAGGCTAAGACTTTATCGGATGGATGACCAAACTTGTGATGCAACTGATGCACGGACAAGCAATTGACAGAGTTGACTTGGGGATAAAATGACCGTGAAGCATAGGAAACACCACCAATTTTATTGCCTCGAAAAAGGGGAATTCTCGTGGGTCGATCCTTAACAAGAAAATAAGAGTCAAAGAATTCAACAGACACATAATTAGTCTAACATAATTTAGAAACCGACACTAAATTTGTATTTAACTAAGGAGCACATAAGACATTTGTGAGAGAAAGAGGCTTGGTAGCCGTGGGAACAATGCATCGGCCAATATGAGATATAGGTAGATAGTTACCATTACCAAGATGAACTGTATCAAGACCATCATAAAATGAGATATCTTGAAGAGACGCAGTGGTCATTGTGGTGAGATGTGAGACACCACTATCAAACATCCAAGGAGCAGGATCAGATGATGAAAGATTAGTAGCAGTGTTGGCAACCCGTGAATCAATGGTGGCTGCTGATAAAAGTTGTTGTTGTGAAGAAACTGAACAAGCTTACGACAATCCCGAATAATATGTTCTGGAAAATTACAAAACTTGCACATAATATCTTGTCATCTAGAATGACTAGATTGAAGAATAAAACTACGGCCGCCACCAAAAAATGAATGGCCAAAGCGACCACCCTTCCCTCGAGAATGATTGGTAGAATAACCATGACTTGAATTAGCCCGCTACGCAGAATATGCCATAGCAAGAGGTGTAGTTTGTTCAGATTCTTGAAGGAGTCTCTCATGATCAGTTAAGATCTTAGAAAACTCAAGCATGATTATCGATGTGTTACATACACGAAGGGCAGCAACAATAGGACAATAATCATCACCCAATTGATTGACAATAGAAATCAAGAGATATGCATGCAAGAT